>PVKC010002285.1:0-44380 GCA_004027635.1 Crocidura indochinensis
TTTTTTTTTTTTTTTTTTTTTTTTGGTTTTTGGGTCACACCCGGCAGCGCTCAGGGATTGCTCCTGGCTTCATGCTCAGAAATTGTTCCTGGCAGGCATGGGGGACCGTATGGGGCACCGGGATTCAAACCGATGACCTTTTGCATGAAAGGCAAACGCCTTACCTCCATGCATCTCCCGGGCCCCATCATTTTATCTTTCAATAAAGGAATCAAGTTATTGTCAGAAGGTTTAGTAAACTCTTCTGAGATTATTATCTGTTATTTATTTTGTTTCTGAACATTAGATGGCTTTAGATACACATTGGCTTCTAGATTGGTATGTTCTGATGGGAAAGACGCTATGCTATTAAGCAGATATAAAGTTGTTGCGAGGTCATAAATGTGGCTACGCAATCCAGTAATTCCAGGCACTATTGCTGATACTGTGGTTTGTGCATGTTTTCAGCTGTCAGGGCTTTTAGAAGTATGAGAAGGCAATGGGGGAATTTCTGTATTCACTCCAAAAAGGTATTAGTAATGTCAGCCCAAATACAGCATACCTGAAATTTTTGTCAGATTGGTGTCTCTGCAGAAAGCTCTAGATGTGTGGTGAAGTTGGATCATTGGTGAAGGAGCAATTGTGGATAATAAGTGCAGCATGCATGGTTTTGGCAGGGCAGGGACTTGGCTCACCTTCTCCTCCTTTCAGTAACTGTGTACCATAATTTTTCATGGCTTAGTTTACATCTCTTTCAAGATTAAAATGAGTCAGTGGATCTGGCTGAATACAGACATGGTGACTGCATTTGTGGGCATGGTTTCAGTTGTCAGGGCTTCCAGAAGTATGAAAAAGCAAGGGGAGGGTGCATACAGTCAATTGAAAAATGTCTTGGTGAATCAGCCCAAATTCCTAACATATGTGGAAAATTTGTTTGTGCTTTAAAGAAGCTGCAATAAATTCTCATAACTTCTTTCTTAACCCAGTAGTTATACTTACTAAACTTCAACGATGAATGAATTTTCAACTTAATACTGAAATTGAGTTTGTGTAGTATATATTGAAGCCTTCTGCCTGAGCTATATTTATCTTCCACCCTTTTTGAGAACTTCACTTATGTAAAGTTTTGATATGGAATGGGCTGTCAGTCACATGGTCTAACTCTCAGGCTGGAGAGGTGGCTAGAGGATTATGTTGGCCCTTTTCAGTAAAAATATTACTAAATGTGTCCCTTTCCTCCCTTCATAAACTTTATGTTAACTAAGTGCTATCCCAATTACACCTGAAGTTACCCCTACACCTCCTCTTTCCAGTACTGTCCCAGCATAGTTTTGCCCAATTTCATTTCTAATCCAACCTTTACTATGTGTCTTTTAATGGGGGAATTTAGTCCATTGACATTTAAGGAGATTATTAACACAGATGTTTGTTGTGCTGTTATCTTGTGTAGGGTTGTTGCTACAATTGGGCGTTTGGTTTGTGAAATAGATCTCTGAGGAGTTCATTTAGTCGGTTTGGTTAGCACACATATTGAGAGTTCTTTTTTGTCTGAGAATGTTTTTAGTCCTCCCTCCCACGTAAATGAGAATTTTGCTGGGTAGTGGACTCTAGGTTGCAAGTTTCTTTCATTCACTAGTTTAAAGTTGTCATTCCACTGTCTTCTTGCCTGAATTGTTTCAAATGGAAGATCTGGTCTAATTCTTATGTTCATTCTTTGTACTTGAGGGTTTTTTCCCTTATTGCTTTAAAAAATTCATCTCTTCGGTATTTTTTTTTGTTGTTTGTTGTTTTTTGCCATTTGGATTACTATATGTTTTGGTATTGATCTATTAGGGTCTATTTTATTTGGCACTCTTTTCACCTCTTGGATTTGTACAGTGTCTCTTTTCAGAGGGTTGGAAATTTCTCTATCATTTCCCTCACTTCTTGCTCTTTCCCTTTTCATTTTTCATCCCCTTCTAATATTTCTATAAGTCATAAATTATTTCTTTTGTCTTTGTTCATTAAGTATCTTACATTTTCTTTCAACGTTTTGTCTCTCGTTTCTTTATCGATTTCTTTGTTGTTACTGGCTTGCATTTTGTTTTCAAGTTCATCCATGCTATTCTTTATTTGCTTAATTTTGCTACTGTGGCTTGCTATCATGAGTTTTAGTTCCCTTAGTTCCATTTGTATGGATTTTCTTACCTTCTGATAGAGTTCTTCTTTGAGTTGGATGAATTGTTCATCTATAGATTTCTTTTTCTTTGTTTTATTTTTATTTTTGGGCCACACCCAGTGACACTCAGGGATTACTCCTGGTTATGCATTCAGAAATCGCTCCTGGCTTGGTGGATCATATAGGAAGCTGGGTAATCAAAGTGAAGTTCATCCTGGGTCAGCCACTTGCAAGGGAATTGCCCTACCACTGTGCCATCACTCCTGCCCCGTCTATACATTTCTTAATTTCTTTGGTTAGTGATTCTTTGAATTCCATTGCTAAGACATAAAAGACTTATTTTTAGGTCCATATCTAATAGGTTCATGTGTTTTGGGGGACTTGAAAATCTGTTAGAATTTCTCTCCAAATCTCTGGTTGCTAATGTCTTCTTTAGTTTCCCCATTGTTCTTTGCATAGGGAGGGTTGGGGTGGCGGAATTCAGGGTGTTTTTTTTTTTTTAAGTGGTCTGTGGTGGCAAGAGAGCTCTTCCACCCTGCAATGTCTTTGGTGGGGTGGTGGTGGTGAAGGGTTGCTTGCAACCAGGGCTGAGACCTGCCTTCTCTATAGTGCCCTGCTTTCCACCCTCGCTTGCAGTGTCCAGAAAACTCTTATATCTGCAGCGCTTAAGGGTTATGCAAAGGGTGGTTTTGCCCACTTCGAGAAACATTGAACGGGTGTATTAATCCTACACCTCAGCAGGCCATGTTTCCATGAGGAAGTTTCTTGGGTCCTTGCTCCCAATAAAGACCAGAATCTTTCAGGAGATGCTATGACTCTTTAAGGAGAACCCAGAAATTGTTTTTTTTTTTAAGTTAGTTTGGATATTATTAATGGTATATGAAAGAACTGACAAACACAATTTGTTTCGCATTAAAATATAGATGATTAATATGGCTGCTTTTGGCTTTCACATAGTTATATGCTATAGACATGTTTCCCTGGTTTCTCTAATTTCATTAATTGTTAACAAAGTGACATAATATGAATAGATCTATGGTTCCAGTCTACACAATGAATCCTCAATGAAAGTATTGCCTCTCTATATCACCAGGGATATAAATTATTGATGTAATTAAATAACTTATTGTTTAGGTCATGAATGATACTCATGGTGAAAGGCTAATGACTTAAATTTAATTTTTTTCTAATAAAGTTATGAACATATTTCTAGCTTGAAAGAACTTTGGAGTTCATTGAATTAAAATGAAAGACTTTTAGCATTCAAGATGAACTTAGAGATCTGAAAAATCTGTCAAATAGAAGGCCATAAAAATGAAAATGATTATACATTTTCCAGAAAAATTTGATATTGTTGTCTGAAAATAAACTGCTCATTTTCCTTTCTTGTTATGGATGCAGATTTCCAAAATCTATTCACGATATATGTCTGCAGTGAATGGACAGAGAAGGTGGCCATAATGAAAGAACACTGTGGCTGAAAACTAATTTTGGGAGGAATTTTGTGGAGGAAGGAGACAGTTTTTAGATTAGACTGGAGAGTTATTCAAAGACCTAGTGAAGAGGTATGTCATTTGTTAGGAATGCAATGGAACTGGGATAGAAAACCCCTCAATGCCATGGAAAGGTCTGCAAGACTGTTAAATGCCTTGAGTCCATTTGAAGGGATGCCAGGGTTTATCTTAAAGCAAGGGGTACCACTGAAGTATCTAGAATGATACCTTCTGCTCCAATTTTCAAAAATTAAAGTGACTGAAAAAAAATGGTTGGTGTTGGGAGTCACTATGACTCATAGTACAGTGGGTAGGACACTTGCCTTTCACACAACAACCTTGGTTAATCTTCCATATCCCATGTGGTTGCCAAGCACCACAAGGTGTAATTCATGAGAGCCATGAGTATTCCCTTAACATCACAGATTTGGCCCCCAAACACAAAAAATAAAAATGGTGAGTTATTTGTACTGTAAATAAAATAGAATCAAAATTCTCAAGAAACAAAACTGGCCTCATTTCTAAAGCCTGAGAGAACAGCCAGCCCCTCTTGCACACATTGGTGTATGTGTGAAGATGATGATGTCTTGAAATGACTCTGGTAAAGGGAAATGGTGGTAGACAAATAAGAGCTGAATCCAATATAATGAGTGGAAAGATTTGGATTGTAGAAAAATTGTCAGATAGGCCGGGTGGTGGCGCTGGAGGTAAGGTGCCTGCCTTACCGCGCTAGCCTTGGACGGACCGTGGTTTGATCCTCCATGACCCATATAGTCCCCCAGGCCAGGGGCGACTTCTGAGCTCATAGCCAGGAGTAACCCCTGAGCGTCACTGGGTGTGGCCCAAAAACCAAAAAAAAAAAAAAAAAAGGAAAAAGAAAAATTGTCAGATAAACCCAACCATCACTGAGCATGGGTTGGATGTGAAGGAAGGAAGGAAAACTTTTCAAGAATAATATTATCCAGGAGTAACCCCTGAGCATCAAATGGGTGTGGCCCCTAAAAAACAAAACAAACAAACAAACAAAAAGAATAATATTAGAATCCTGGCTTTGGGCAACAGTCTTGGTGTTGTCTCAAATGAAAGAGATTTTCTCCTTTAAAGGTACACATCAGTTCAAATCCCGGTGCCCCATATGGTCCCCCGTGCCTGCCAGGAGCAATTTCTGAGCATGGGGCCAGGAGTAACCCCTGAGCACTGCCGGGTGTGACCCAAAAACAGAAAAAAAATAAAATAAATAAAGGTACACATCCCTTGAAATCACTTTTTTCTGTGACTTCCAAAATCTAACATGAATTTCATGAAGAAAAAGGTCCTAATGAACAGGAGTTCCCAAGTGAATGTTGAGTGCTCCAGCACTACCACTGAGGTCACATTTTGGAAAGAAGTATTGCTAGGGGGTACTTCAGTTTATATGACACAAGGGAAATTCAACACTGGAGTGTGGGGGTGGGGATCTATTCCCAGTATGTTTCATTCCTGTAGTTCAATATGAAAATATGATCACAGGCTTAGATGTAGAAATAAATGTATTTAGGTGATTTGAATTGTTTATCATACCAAATGCATGGCATATAACAGTATAAACAGAATGTAAGTGGAAAGCCATGTTATTAAATCCCACAGCTCTGTTATTTATTAGCATGAATCTGAGAATTCCTCTCTATTCAGCCCTCTAGAGTTAGTAATGGCCAATCTTGACTATTTGACTTTGTTGTTTCTGTTGTTGGGTTGAGGTTTAGACTCAATATGGACTTGGGTCATTAAGCCCCGCAGCATTGGAATTCATTTATCTTAAACATAATATTTCTTACACCAAATGATATTACTATGCTAGAAAAGATAGGGGAAAGGAGTTTGTGGTTGGAGAAGAGGAGTTTAATCCTCCTCTTGAGGAGGTGTAGACAGGGAAAGGAGCCATTGTCAGACAAATCTGGGACCACTTTGTCAACTGGGCATTTATCCCACAGACATTCTCCTTGGATTTATAATGGAATGTGCATAAGGATGCTCGCTACAGAACAGCCACTGGGGTCGGATTGCTGGAGGCCCATGAAGGGCACAGAACTAAGATGGGGTGTGGTGTCAACGGAACTTTCACAGTGACTAGAAGCTTTTTTCATGTAGGCTATATATTCATGTACACTATCACGTTTCCAAATTTTTCTCTGTCATCACAAAATGAGGTATTACAATTGCACCTTGAAAATTGATGTTAAGAGGGAAATGAACACAATAAAGTATGTAGCCCAATATTATCTAGGAAATGCAGGCACACAGAAGAACAAAATTGTCTTTTTTTCAAAGTGCAGACCAAAACCAACCACATGGAAGCACCTTAGAATATTGTCCATGATAAAGTGGAAGAAATGGGTGTAGAAAAATGAGGATAAGAGAGTGTCCAGGGGATAGGTATGAAGGAACACTGACCAGGGTACCTGTAAGACTGGTCCATGGCCCCGGAAATAGCATTCCCCACTCTCTCAATGTCCCTGAATTACTGTTGCATTGTAGCTATAAACCTTTTACATATATAATGTACTTTATAATTTGATATATATTACAATTAAACCCCTAAAATATACACTTAGAGATTGCTCTAAATGCCTTAGAGTAAGGTAATATAAATGATAGAGTTTTCTAGTTTAGACATTATTAACATGTCCTCTTGGGCAACTTGAATGGTTCTGGTCATATTCAGGTGTACTGCAGTGTGGGAACTCTCACACCAGACCTTGGGGAATCTAACATAAGGCTTATGCACACAAAAAGCATGTACTCCGGGGCCTGGGAGATAGCATGGAGGTAGGGCGTTTGCCTTTCATGCAGAAGGTCATCGGTTCGAATCCCGGTGCCCCATATGGTCCCCTGTGCCTGCCAGGAGCAAAAAGCACGTACTCCATCACCATCATTTTTGGCCCCAAATAACCCTTCTTGGAAGTTTCTTAATATGTAACAATAGGCTGGTAATTTCTACCTCCCAAGAGGTAGATTTTGGATCAGATGAAATCATAGCTATGTTGTGCCTAAATAGCTATATGATTCCCCAGCACAGAGTAGGAAGCAGCTTCCCACCCCCAGAACTGAGATGGTTGTGATCCCCAAACAAACAATATTTTAGGCTTGAAAGACAATATCTGTGGTTATTGTAACGGTTTCAGTGAGAGAGGACGTAAGTGTTAGATTCATTTTAGGAAGATGGTGGGAGGTTCAATCATAAATTCAAAATATAACAAGTAGCAGAAAGTAAACTCATAATGGTTGAACTCTGTGTCTGTGGATTAAATGATTGGTGATGCCGATTTGAAGAAGATTGTGTATGACATTTCTCAAGATCTTTGTCAGGTATTGGCAATTCTTGTATGTCTAAGGGCAGATAGTAAATAATTCAGGCTTTCTGAATGGATTGGATAGACTCCATCACAATGCCCAGATTTGCTATTGTAGAACAAGGAGCTGCGATCCATGGCAGAAAATGAATGCATCTAACTGGTAAGAACACAAACTAAAGGGTAGCCTGAAGCTTCCCAGAAGAATGCAATTTGTTCTTTTTTGTTTGTTTTAAAAGACCTTTAGATATTTAAATTAAAAAAATAGAATTAGGTAGTTCAGAATTTCATGTAAAATTCCTAATCTATTTAGTTATGCTATTTATATGGGTCAAGCACATTTTGATTGCTGGCTAGCTAATGAAGTCACATACTTGGTCAGGGTGCTCACACATAGCTGGTTATGGGGCACTGGAGAACATACACCTTGTTTAGGCCTTGGGGAATTCCAAAATAGCAGAACCTCTGGGATTGTGCTCTGAGTATGCAGACAATGCTGGGTATCAATCTTGCAGATCAGCAAAGGTAGTCTGCATGATTTCAATCCCCTTGATTTTATGGAGATATTTTTTATGGGCCAGCATGTGGTCTATCCTGGAGAATGACCCATATCCACTGGAGAAGAATGTGTATCCAGTTTTCTGAGGATGGAGAGCCCAAATTTATCTACTGGTCCACTTTCTTCCATTTCTCTTTTCAGAGCTAGAATATTTTTGTTGGGTTTAAGTCTGGTTGACCTAACAAGGGATGACAGGGCAATGTTGAGGTCTCCCATTATTATTGGGTTGCTATTGATATCTTCTTTCATATTTGTCAGCAACCATCTTAAAGAGTTTGCTGTTCCTCCCCTTGGCGGGGAGTCTCAAGGAGCAGGTCACAGTAGACTTGAGAAGATAGTCTGATATTGATGCCTACCGTGCTTCAGAGGCGTCAGCAGCAACCAAATTCACCCTTTGTGGATGAGACAGCTCACCTCTGAAGGGAACGATAGGTCTGAAGAGGACGAAGGAGCAGACTACAGGAGAATTGAGAAGGTAGTTCAGGATGGCTGCCACGCTTCAAGGCTGCAGCAGCGACCTTTTCCACAACTCTAAAGTGAGTCTTAAGTATGAGTGTTTGACTGAAATGTGTACAAGTCATCACTTATCTGGACTTTCCAGAGATAATGCATTTTTTTTAAATTCTTGTAAGTCTTTGATTTCCAGCCACAGCTGGGAAAGGTCTTCCCACCCAATATGTGACCAACATCTGAGTGAAGATATAGATGGTTGCTTTGAAGAGTATATTTTAAGTTTAATATTAAAAAAAGAGCATCAAAGAATGCTGTACCAAAGGATATGTTCTTAAAAATTAACATAGACTATTTGGGAAGATTAAGTTTGCTATTTTTAAAGCAATGTTAGCCATGCAGGGTATATAAGACTACATAGATTACTATGGCCAAAATTGAATATTTGTAGTCATGATGAGTATATTTCATAACTTCTTTTAAAAATTATAACCAAAGACTGAAATAACAGTAGAGTTATTATGGTGGTTGCCTTGCTTGGAGTAGACACTGGTTCAAATTCCTAGTATCCTGAGCATAGCCAAGAGTAAGTTTCAAGATAGGTGCCAGGAAGAGCCCTTTAGTACCCACACACTAAATTATAGCCATAAAATTTATAAATAAAAATGTCAACTCTTTTCAAGTTTATGTCACCACTTGCAGAGATGTCTTTTATAGATGATCACAAAGGATCAGCAAGTTTCTTGGTTTTATGTTTGACATAAGGTATCTACTCTACTCTATGTTTTATGGCTAGGCTCAACCCATATTTTAATAGAATAAAGAGGATCAAAATGCATTCTACCAACATTTTGAATCATTTTTAGTATGATCAATATTAAATCCAAAATAAACATTTTAACTTCCATTTTTCATCTTTAGGCTTCAGTGGCATCACATATATCATTTTGTGTCACAACTTTTTCTGCAATATCAGTAAAAAAGGGATTTAGCACAGAACTGTGCTGTCCTAACAGGCAGTGGAAGTAATGAATGGAGTGAAATATACCCACACAAATTTCCATCTCTGAATATTTGCAGATGGTGACAGGGTTTTGAAGTCAAGTGAACACAAGATGCTGTAGTTATTGCATGAATAGGGAAAATCCTAAAATCTGAAAATTAATTGAATTCTATTAGAAGGTTAGTGGCATTTCTTAGTAGAAGTAATACTTAGTAGAACTATTTTCTGTATTTTAGAATAATGAACTCTTCCCAGTTTGGTAAGAAAAAAACTTTTCTTTTTTTTTTTTTCACTGTCTTCATACATTTTGACTTGTTGTTAGGCCCATCCAGATTCTAACTTAGAATTTATGTCCTCGGAATAGAATTTTTATCACCCTAAAGTGATTAATGACCTTTTTTTTTTCATTTTTTTGAAATCAATTTATCTGATATAGATACAATATGGTCTTTTGGTAAGAATTTGTATAGCACATTTGCATAGCAAACCCCTTCCAGTGTTTTATTTCTCACTGTTTTTAATATTTTAGATTCACCATTTTAGGTCTCACTGTTTTTTAGTTGTTTGTTTTTGTTTTGGTTACATTTAGCAGTGCTTAGTGTTTATTCTTGGCTCTGTGCTCAGGGATAACTCCTGGAGTGGTTGGGGAACTATATGCAGTGCCAGAATTTGAACTGGGGTTGAAAGCATGCAAAGAAGGTTCCTTAATTCCTGTACTATTTCCCTAGCTTGAAGACATTATTTTGGTAGTCAGTGTGAATTTAGAACTTAAGAATTTTCTCCTTGAGTATAATTAATAGATATTTGCATTGAAATATTTTCCAGTGGGGCTGAAGCAATAGTGTAGCAGGTAGGGCATTTGCCTTGCACATGACTATCCTGGGTAGGATCCCTAGCATCCCACATAGTCAGTCCACTGAGCATTGACAGTATTTACTGTAATTACTGTAATTCTCAGGAGTAATTCCTGAGAACAGTGACAAGAGTAACCATTGAGCATTGCAGAATATGGCCCCCAAATAACATTTTTTTCCAGGCTAGAGAGATAGTACCAAGGTTAAGATGCTTTTCTTGTTTGTGGCTTATGTTTGCTGCCTCTGATAATGAGCAGTAGTGATCCTTGAGCACAGAGTAGCCCCTGGGCACCATAGAATGTGATTCACAAATAAAATTTTTCCTGTATTATTATTATTATTATTATTGTCTCCTTATGATAACTTGTGAGTACAAAGAATTTTACTCCCATGGCCCTACATTTTGTGTTCCACCTAAAAACAGGCTCTATTTCAAGTTAGTAAAGAAATTCTACCATATTATGCTTTAGGGATTTTATATTTAATGTAATAATTTGATACTTCAAACTTGAGTATCTTAATGCTATAATTTTAAAACATTCTTTTAGCTGAATATCAAGCATTTTGTATTTTGTTTTGTAATTTTCTTTCAAGTTAAAATTTTTGAACTTACCTGAGACTTATTCTTTGACACAAATTTGATGGTCATGGAACAAAATACCTGATTGTAATTGTTACTAATATCTTATAACTTTCTTTTAAGTGAAATCTTTTTCTATATTGTATATTTCTGTATAGTTAAGTCTACGGATTAAATGTCATTATTGGAAAACAAATGTCTTTAACAATTATGAAGAGGAACTTAATTTTAAAGTTATATACAAATTAATATAGCTTTCTAATTTATTTTTAATTATTCTAAGTTTTATTTTAGGCAGTGTTTACAATATTTTACTGATAGGGCTTCCTCTATAACATAATACCTCACCAAGGCCTCCCATAGATGTTCACTTCCCTCCACCGGTGTTTCTTTCCTCATTCTTATCATAAAAGGGGGAGGGGCTCCCCATCCTACTCCTGCAATAAGCTTTCTACTAAAGATGAATTTTCCATTTCTGTTGCCTTATAGCATTTATTATTTTCATGTTATATTTTTCTATATATCCACATATGACAAAGATCATTCTGTGTCTGTCCCTCTCCTCTGACTAACTTTACTCATCATGATTTATTCACATAGCAGCAAGTTACATGATTTTATATTTTCTTCTAATCAGGTAGTATTCCATTGTGTATAAGTGTCATTGTTTCCTTGCCCTGTCACCTGTACTTGGATACGTGGATTGTTTCCAAAATTAAACTATGTAAATAATCCGCAATAAACTTTGTTCTATTATATAACCACCATAATTTTGTCCTTTTGTTTTTGGGTCATATAGCTGTGCTCATAACTTATCCCTGGCTCTGTACATAAGGACCATTTCTGAAGATGGTCTGGGGACCAAATGAGAGGTCAATAACAGATAAGAAAGCAGTTTACCCTCTGTACTGCCTCTCTAGCATCAACTACCATTATTTTATTATACCTCCTAGTATTAGCAGTTTATATAATATACTATTCAAATTTTCATTACAATTCCCATCTTTGCTCAAAAAATGTTATTCTTTTTTCTTTGTTGCTGTTGTTTTACAACCGGCTTATTTTACTTAGGAAATAACCATAATCCACATAAATTTTTGGCTTAATTGCAGCCTGAACTCTGTTGTAAGTTTTAGTTAGTTGCTTTTCTGCTTCATCTGTTGCTCATCAGAACCTAAACAAATTATGTTGCAAGGATTGTAAAGGAGAAACATCCTAATTTGATTAATTCTTCTATTCATTTTCTTGGCAATTTCAACAATATTGAATTTGTATTGTGGAGGGTGATGTCTTTCATCACAAACTCAAGGTTTGTTTGTTGTTATTTTTGTGATCTCATGCATGCAAGGCATGTGCTTTACCGCTAGTCCACACCCACACTCCCTTAAGGGTTTTGAATATATTCATTGTGTTTAACAGATTCCATCTCATATACTTTTGAGCCACTTTAAAATAACTGTTGAGTGCCTGAGAAATAACTCAAAGGACTGGAGCACATACTGTGCTTGCAGAAGAACTGATTTGTTCCTTGTCATAGCATAGTCCTCTGAGCACCACCTCAAAACAAAAAATCTATTGAAGATATATGACTTCCTTATTTTTTTATTTTTTTATTTTTTTTGGTTTTTGGGCCAAACACGGTGACGCTCAGGTGTTACTCCTGGCTATTCGCTCAGAAGTCACTCCTGGCAGGCACAGGGGACCATATGGGGAACCGGGGGATTGAACCATGGTCCGTCCTAGGTTAGCGCAGGCAAGGCAGGCACCTTACCTCCAGCACCGCCGCCCGGACCCCTGACTTCCTTATTTTTAATATTGTTTATTTTATGTAGTTGATTTATTCGTATGTGTTTACACTTTACTACGAGATATAAAGAGACTTTTGAATTATACTATCTCTATAAAGAGGAAAAAATAGGAGATTTCACTGGGGATTTCTATTCTCCACAAAGATCAATTTGAATTCAACACCCAAGAATGCTGTGCTTCGGTTTTTCCTTTTATTTGGTTTTAGATTGTGACTAACCATAGCAGGAGTGAGTCTAAAAATGTTCAGGAGATGAATAGTAAAGTTTTCAGAGCTGATAATCTTTCTAGAGTAAGGGATACTTGGTGCCTATGTTTTTATCTGTGGACCCAATTTGTTGACTCTGGAGCAAGAGACATTCAAATGAAACTTTTGTCATAAATTTTGCACATCAACTATGGAAATACAAATACAGATAGCATTTCATGACAGCTTTTGAAGGTTAATAAATTTCATCTACCACTCTCACATTGTCATGAAACCCAATTTCTTGCAGCTTCATATATGGTACAATAGTCCTATAAGCAATTCTTTCTTAGCATCAATTACTTATATAACTTTATTTTCCTTCTATTTCTTGTGACAAACGTTTTCTTCATTTTAAGCTGGTATATTGCTTTTCATTTTTGATATGATATCTCTGTGTCTTTCTTTGGGAATTTGATTAGCTTTAATGACAGGAAGTTCTGAACATCTTAATACAAATTGGACATTAATAAGATATTTAAATATTTCTGAAGTATTTTCTGGTTTAAAAAAGTGAAAAAATTGGTTTAAGTTTTACTATCTCTGTTGAATAGAAATAAAAACCATATCAAGAAATAATTTTAAGAGCAACAAATCAGAGACAAAATTAAATTCCCCAAACTATCAGAGAAGCAAACAATGAGTACTCAGTAGATACATATAAACATAAACATGCAAGCACACTCTAGCTCAAATGGAAAGAATTATTAGATAAAAGATTTACAATTCACTAATACAAAGGTGTGTTTTTGTATTGAGGAGTTTGTTCATTTAATTAAAAGGTCTCTCACTTTTCAACATCTCAAGAGTAGGGTGCCAGACAGTTCCCTAAAGGGCATCATTGTATAATCTGATGTCTGGGGAGAGGAGATCAGACTTGTCGAACTACATTCCTGCTACTGGAGTCAAAAGCAGACTGAATCTGTTGAATTGCAGTTTCTTTGTAGGAGCCTTTACCCATGGTTTCTACTCTTTGAAGACCTCATTTTTATTAATTATTATTAATATTATTACAGTTAAGGTAATATGGTCACAACACTGAGTATATTTATGGCATTGATATATAGTTACTACTTCCCTCTACCACCAAAGTTCCAAAGACCCTCTAGAACTGTAATTTGGATCACTGCTAGTCCAAACATTTTCTTCTTTTCTCCCCCGTCCACCCCTGTTTGATAAACTGAGCTTTATAATATTATGTTTGTCATTGTTTGATACTGCCTGTTATCTTACATTGTTGTTCTGTGCACCACAAATGAATGAGTTCATTCAGCATTTTTTTCTTCTCCTTCTGATTTAAGAAATTACTCTGTACCAGAATGCTTGATAAAATAGTCAGAAAAAAACATAGATTCAAAGTCAAATGTTGGAGAACAATCATTCAAGCAAATAACACACCGTTGAAAAGGCTCGAGTGGCCGTACTAATATCCAATGACAGAGACTTTAGACTTAGAAAAGATTATAAGGGACACAGATGGACATTTCCTAATAGTCATGGGATTTGTACAACAGGAAGAGATCACACTCCTTAACATATATGCATCCAATGTGGGACCAGAAAAATATCTAAAACAATTGTTGATATATTTGAAGAAATGTATTAATATCAACACAATAATAGTGGGAGACTTCTACACTGCTCTGTCACACTTGACAGGTCAACCAGGCCCAAACCCAACAAGAATATACTGGCTCTAAAGGGAGAAATTTAAGAGAGAAATTTAATAGATATATATTGGAGTCTCTATCCTCAGAATACTGGATATTTTTCTCTATTGCACGTGCATCATTCTCCAAGATAGATCACATACTGGGTCATAAAACATATCTCCATAAAACCAAGAGGATAGAAATTATACAAACTACCTTCTCAGATAATGATGCATTGAAATTAAAAGTGAATTACAAACAGACACAGAGAAAAAATACTTTAACATCTGGAAATTAAACATCTCACTACTAAACAAACAGTGGGTCAGAGACAAAATCAGGAAGAACCAAAGATTCACAGAATAAAAGAGAGCAAAGACATGGATTATCAAAATTTGTGTGACAGAGCAAAAATGGTACTAAGAAAAATTTATAGCTTTGAAAACACTCACCAGGAAGGAAGAAATGGCCTACATAGTTTAATGGCTTAAAAATAGCTTAGAAACTTGGAAAATGATCAACAAACTGAATAAAAAAATATGCATGCAGGAGGAAATAATAAACATTAGAGCAGACATTAGTGAACTGGAAAACCAAAAAAACAATCTGAAAAATCAATGATAGTAAGAGTTGGTTCTTTGAAAAAATAAACAAAATAGATAAACCATTAACAAAACTCATAAAGAAAAGGAAAGAGAGAAATTTAACAAACTGAATAAGAAATAAGAAGGTTACTACAAGTATTATAGAAACTCAAAGGGTAACTAGAGATTATTTTGAGCTTTATGCCAAAAATCAAGAGAACCTGGAATAAATGAATAAATTCTTAGACTCCTATAACCTACCAATGCTAAACAAAATGATATGGCATGTATGAACAGATATATCACTAGTGAGGAAATTAAAATGGTAATCAAAGTCCTAAAAAAAAGACAAAGCCCCTACCCAAGACAAAAGTCCATGCCTATAAGTATTCACAAGTGAATTCTTTCAAACTTTTCATGAGAACCTACTGCCAATACTTTTTAGGAAAGTTTCTTCAGGAAACTGAAGAAACCAATATAAGTTTTATGAAGCTATATCACCTTGATACCAAAAGCTGACAAAGATGCCACAAATAAGAGAACTACAGATAAATATTCTTGATGAGAACAATGCTAAGATCCTCAATAAAATCCTAGCGTATAGGATCTAATGTCTTATTAAGAAGGTTATATACAGGGGGCCGGGTGGTGGCGCTAGAGGTAAGGTGCCTGCCTTGCCTGCGCTAACCTAGGACAGACCGCGGTTCCATCCCCCAGTTCCCCATATGGTCCCCCGTGACTTCCAGGAGCGACTTCTGAACGAATAACCAGAAGTAACCCCTGAGTGTCACTGGGTGTGGCCCAAAAACCAAAAAAAAAAAAAAAAAAAAGGGCCATATACCAAGACCAAGTAGGATTCATTCCAGAGACGCAAATGGTTTAATAGATGCAAATCAATGAATATAATACACCATATCAAGAATAAAACCTATATGATCATATCAACACATGTAAAGAAAGAATTTTATAAAGAAGAAAACCCATTTGTTCATGACTAAAAATTCAAGAAGATAGGAACGGATAGAACTTTTCTCAATATACTCAAGGCCACTTACCACAAGTCCATGGAAAATAATATACTCTATGGGGGAAAACTGAAAGTGTTTCTTCTAAAATCTGGAAAAAGACAAGACTGCTCTCATATTCAATCAGTACTAGAAATACCATAGCAATCAGGAAAGAAAAATACTATCAAAGTCTATCCTTTGCAAATGACATAAAAAAGTCCTAAAAACTTCACAAAATGCTGCCAAAAACTTATTTGTATAACAAAGTGGTAGACTATAAAATTAACACACAAATGTTCTTGGCCTTATTATTTAAAAATAATGATAGAAAAGAAATAGATATTAAAATAAATAATCATATTCACAAAAGTATCACAAAAACAAATACTTTGGAGTCAACTTAACTATAGAATTTAAGAACATATATAAACAAAACTACAAAACACTGCTTTAAGAAATATAAGAGGATATAAGGAAACAGAGATAAAAACCCTGTTCATGGATTGGGAGAATAAACATTATTAAAATGGCAATACTCCCCTAAGTATTGTAGGGGGTTAATTTAATCCCTCCAAGAACACCCATAACATTTTTCAAATAAGTGGATCAAACACTCCTGAAATTCATTTGTAACAATAAACACCCATGAATAGCTAAAACAACTCTTAGGAAAAAGTAGATGGGATTCATCACTTTCCCCAACTTTAAACTGGAGAAGTTAATACAACTTTAAATTGTATACTACAAATCAGTAGTCATTGAAATAGCATGATATTGTAATAAAGATTAAATCTAATATCAAAGGAATAGACTTGGAGTCTATTGGAGCCTAGACTTAGGAGTCAGAATATGACCCCCCAGACATATTAATTAAATGATCTTTGATAAAAAGAAAAGAAACATGAAGGGAAGCAAGAATATACACTTCAACAAGTGCTATGGAACAACTGGTCAACCACATTCAAAGAATTGAACTCAGTCCTTTCTGTAACACTACGTACAAAAGTCAAATAAAATGGATTAAAGAACTTGATATCAGACCAGAAACTGTAAGTCATATAAAAGAAAAAGTAGGCAAAACACTCAATGGCATTAAGACTAAACCATCTTCAAGAAAGAAACACCACTGTCCAAGCAAGTGGAAGCAAAGATAACAAGTGGAATGTATTAAACTGAGAATTTTTTGCTTCAAAAAAATTCAAAGAAAACAGTGGCTAAGATACAAAAACGTTTCACAGAATGAGAGAAAATATTCACCTAATATCTACCTGATAAGGAGTTTATATATAAGATATACAAGTTACTGACAGAACTTAACAAGTAAAAAACAGCTAATGCATCCAAAAATCAGGAGAAGTAATTAACAGGCATTTCCTCAAAGAAGAAATATATACGGCCAAAAGGTGTATAAAAAGAATTCCACATCATTTATAATCAGATGCAAATGAAAACAATAATGATGTACCATCTCACACCATAGAGACTGGCACTCATTACACAAAGTACAAAAACAACCAGTGCTGGCATGGATGCAGAGAGATAGGAACTATCATCAGTTCTAGTGGGAATGCCATCTAGTCCATCCTTTCTGGAAAACAATATGGATATTCCTCAAAAATTAAAAAATGAGCTCCCATATGATCCAGCAAAACCACTCCTAGGGATATTCTTCAGGAACATAAAGTCATGATACAAAAAATGTTCTATGCCCTCCTATGTTCATTGCAGCACTAGTTATAATAGCCATAATCTGAAAGAACACAGGTGCCCAACAACAGATAAGTGGCTAAAGAAATGGTAGTACATCTACACAGTGAAAAACTATGCAGCTATCAAGAAAAATAAAGTTATGAAATTTACCTATAAAAGGATGGATATGGAGACAAATATGCTGAGTGAAATGAGTCAGATGGATAGGGATAGACATAGAATAGTCTCATTTAGATGTAAGATATAAGAAAATAAAACACAGTATGGTAATAATATGCAGAGATGGTAGCGGTAATGGCAAGGAGGACCATGCTATGATATGAAGCTTACTAAAAGGAGTGGTGAGTGCAGTTAGACGTTTAACTGCACTGACAACTACCATGACAATCATAGAGAGAGAAGTAGAATTCCCATCCAAGAGACAATTGATGGTTTGGAGTGGAGGGAAATGGGGACGTTGATGGCAGGAAAGTTGAACTGCTGAAGGCTGGTGGACATTCTATGACTAAAACTCAACTATGAACATTTCTGCAACCAAATTGCTTAAATAAATTATTAAAGTATTAAAGAATAAAATTCTTATTTCATTCAATTGCCAGAGATTTTTCTTGATGACTTAGATATGAAGAAATATATAAAAGACAAAACATTCCAAAACTATTTAAAGTAAAAAATTCACATGAATATGTTGTTATTTATAATTTTGCAAATAAAAATTATACCACCATGTTCAATGCTATTTAATCAATCAGATTCACCAAAAATAAATATAGATGAGAATATGTGTAATTTCTTCACACGGTTTTCATAGTAATTTAAATATTTTTTTAAAAAGTACAATGTTTTTCTTTTTCTTTTTTGATCCTTGACTTGTGGTAGTCTAACTTACTCCTGTCTACTCAGGGATCACATCTGGTCGTACTTAGAGGATCATATGTGATACTGGGGATTGAGTTGGATTCTGCTCCAAGTGCCTCACACTATCTCTCCCAAATTCATGGCATTAACAACCAAATTGTTGTTTTCCAAAGTTAGGCATACAGGCTTTGACTTTCCACTCATTATTTGCAACTTTATAATCTAGTCATGCATATTCAGATATACCTTTAGACATAGAGTCCCTGTGTTATGTGAATCAAAAACAAAAGCACTAACAACTTGAATAAGTGATCAAGTAGATAACCAATATTTAACCAACTTTAAATTTGAGGCATGGTTATGTGCTAATAAAGAAATACATACAAAGTACATTTTTAGGAAATAGACCGGTTCATGATGGTTAATGTATAAAGCAACCTTTTATTTGTGGCAAAAAAATGCTAAAGAAATCAAACACAAAATTATTGACACAAATGCCATTAATCTTATTTTCTAGACAAAACATTAGGATGACAAAGAAACAAGATCAGGTGATAGCTTGTACTTTAGGTGAAATAGCTTCAGGCAGGGTACACAATGCCTCCTGCAATTAAGCTGACATCTCACAGTTTATCTGAAACTTGCAAAATGCCATTGTTTTCCTTGTATTTGTGTACATATGGGCCACTTCATCCCCATGCCCTTGTAATTCCTTTGTTTAGTTCAGACAAAGCTGACTGCTATGCTTACTACCCTTAAGAGTTTCATAAAATTTTCACAGTGCTCTCTGTTGAAAGACACTGTTCTGGTGTTTTGTTTTTGTTCTTGTTCCTATCTCTGTGTGAACTGTTCTTTGGGGTCATTCCTTAGAAAGATGTCCTAGGCGTCCACCCTGTCCATACATATGATGGATATTTCAATTCTTTGTCACACCTCTACTCCCAAACATGTTGCTTGTGGAATTTACTGGAGAAAGCAATGTGGTTCCTGTGGTTGGAATGTGTTCTTTGTTTCTGGTGATTGTTAGGACAAGCACTATTTTTTTTTCTCTTGCCTGGGTTGAATGATTTATGAGTGAACTATTTAATTTTTGGAGCACTTGACATTTTTGACCTCTCATCCATCAACCCTTTGGAATTACTTTGCTTAGTAGTTTGCAATACTGCTTCATTGCTCCATGGATATTTTCAGTTTTCCTTTCCTTGTAGGAAATACTGCCCTGGGTTTCCTTGGGATAGTTATCTGAGCTTATTTGAGATGACTTCCAGAAACAGGCAAAACCAGTTCACTTCCAGGGAACTCTGAAGAACCATGTCTCTGATTAAGTGTCCGCTAACATTAGATTCTTACTAAATAAATTTTGATGTTTTATTAATTCATATTTATCAGGATTTAAAACAAACCCAAGTGCCTTTGCATTATCTTTTGTTTTGTTGGACCACATTCACAGGTGCTCAAGTTTACTCCTGGCTCTGTGCTTGGGAATCATACCTGATGATGCTCAGGGTACGATAGCTGACTCAGGGGATTAAATTAGGGTTGACTGCATACAAGGCAAGAGGCTTAACTCTTGTAGTATCTCTCTGGTCCAGTATTATCATAAATAAATTTGGATTAAATAAACACAAAGCTTAAAATGCTGCTACTGTTATAATATGATTAATAAAAGTGTTTTTTGTGACAATTGGGTTATTACTATCTCAGTTATTTTAACTAAAATTGATATTTCCATTCCAAGTGAGATTTCATTGTGATATTCATCATATTATTAAAATAGATTTCATTTCTTTGAAGCATTGAATGTGAATGACAAGACAATTCAACTGTGGCCATCATTATAACAGTCTGAGAGAAATTGGCAAATGCATCAGATTTTATCAGTATAGAAGGAAACCAAGAAACCTTGATTGCTCCACATGTAAATAATAGGACAAAACATTTCTTATTTACATTTGCTCTGTTTTACTATCAACTTGAAGGTATAATTAGATTCTCTGTGATTTGACATCTTGGCACATATTTATTGTTTGTCTTTATAGTATTGTCAGGATTATATGTCTGGCCTTGAGGCTACATTAGAAAGGAAATGAAATACTTCGAGAGTTCATCATTATGAGTAGATGCTGGAGTGAAAACAGCTGCTCTCTCTGTCTCTCTCTGTCTCTCTCTCTCTCCCTCACTGAATGAGAGGTCTAGCTTTGTTCTGGGAACTGCTATGAGAGGTGCTCCCTGCTGTCCAAAATAGGTACAAAATCTATCATCTTGTATTCTGCAAAACTCTTGATATTAGGTTCAAAGAACATGATTCAAACTTTATTATACCCAAGAGTTTTCTAAAATGGAAAAAAAATAAATGAATATCCATCCATCAAGAAAAGATGACTTGACCCCTCCTTTCTGTTATTAATTTATAGTTCTCCCTGAAGTGTAAGACATAATAAGATATTAACATTGTGTTCTTTTACCTCCCCATGCTGTTCTTCAAGGCAGAAAAATCTCTTCAATAATAGGATGCTTATGACATATCTCTGAAGTTTAAACCCACAGAACTAACTCTGCAAGTCAATCCTGTCCCCAAATATTGCTCTTGTGAGGAGAGAAAACATTCATTTGACTATTAATCATGTATTGGTTTTAACCTATGAGTTGGGTTCTTATTTGTGCTTTTGTAATATAGCAGTGAATGAGATAAAATATTCTATTTTTAGAAAATTAATGTTTTGAACCAATTATGGTTTCCCTTTCATTCAGGGACAATGATCTTTTATTCTAGTTAATGTTTAAGATAAAGGGATAATCTTATCGTTTAAATATTTTGTATCAAAAAGCACTCTTCCTTCATTTTTAATATTTTCTTTCTTATTTCTGTATTTTGAGAAAGAAAATCTCCCTAAATCCAAATGATTTACATTGATTTTATCATAAAATGGTTAATTAGTGTTTAATGATTTTGTTCTTAAACATTTGATTATTCTGTTATCTATGCTACCATTAAAATATGAATTGTGATTCAGTGCACTTAATTTGGAGTCCAAGGTGGTTGAGTTCCTAGTGAGCATGCAGATAATGCTGATGATGTGGGATTATGGGTTACTTAGAGCAGCAAGAATCTATAGAGTACTGCATGGATTAAGCATACCTCTGCAACTCTGATACAATTCTTTTTTTTTTTTGTTTTTTTTTGTTTTTTTTTTGTTTTTGGGTCACACCCGGCGGCGCTCAGGGGTTATTCCTGGCTCCATACTCAGAAATTGCTCCTGGCAGGCACAGGGGACCATATGGGGCACCGGGATTCGAACTAATGACCTTTTACATGAAAGGCAAATGCCTTCCCTCCATGCTATCTCCCGGGCCCCTGATACAATTCTTTAAATGTTATTGCAAACATTTTTCTTAAAAACTGTCAAACATGACTTTCCAAATAGTGTTTCTCATAATGTGTTACTACTAGTAGTTCTATAAAAATATTTACAATAAAGATTGGTCATTGATTGATTTATTCAACACATTTACAGTATCACACGTAGGAGATAGTTGAATATACTGATTAAATAATCATTTACTATATTTATCACTAAATGATCACTTAGTGTTTGTTATTTTGCATCAGAAGTGTCTACTAAGTAACAATTACAATTAAGTAAATCACTGAATCTCTCTAAATCTGTTTCTTCATATGTTAAATAGCGATGATTATTATTTGTCACATATGGTTATGAAAATCAAATGAGATGATCATGTGCAAAAAAATAAAGCTTACATGTTTTGTAGACATATTGTGTGCTCAATAAGTGATAGATTTTCCCAATCCTTATCTTCAGAGAAGACACAATTTCAAATAGAGATGAGTATATATTTTATATAATTAATAACTAATTTAATGTTGAAATAATGGCAAAGAAATAGTAACGTGTTGCTAGAGTCTGAGAGGAAGTTGCTTGGTTCACTTTGGTAACATGACAGCTCATATTTGTGACTGGTTCCCTCTGGACCAATGCATTTTAGCCATTTGATACTTCTAAAGGAAGAAGGCATTGTAACTACTCTGTGCAGGTCATAGGTTTTGCTTCCAAGGATCAGTTGCTGAGCTGGTATTGGAAATGGATGATAGAAATATTGACTCCTGTGTCAATCATTCCCTTAAACTCCTTTCAGTGAATCACAAGAGTTAAGAATGGACCATTATCTTCTGTAATATCAGTGACATAGGCCACTAAGGAATTAGTGCTACCATAATCTCCAGTCCTGGGGTTAGTGAACTGGTCAGGCATAACAAAAGAAAAGAGGAGTTGGGCAATGTGCTCTTCCTTTTCAAATATTCAAACAGTTGGTTCTGAAATGACAATTGCTATTTCCCAGATAATCAGAGTCAATTGCCCCAACATGGACAGTGATTCCTTCAGTCAGGCTGCTTCTTCCTAGGACTATGCTTACAGTGCCTGGTGGAAATGGCCTATTAATACATCTCCATTTGTAGGGCACTTTGTCGGTAATATAAGAATGATGTCAGGGCAGGAAATATCCGAAGTAGCACTTCCTGTGGTGGCAGACTGCACTGACTCTATTTATCTATTGTAAATCTGTAAGCTCTCGTTGAAGGGGGTGGGGGGCTGCAGTTAGGTGTGTCCTCTGATTCTGCAGAGTCTGGGGTTGGCCCCTTCTCTAGTTTCTCAAGAAACTATTGGTGGGTAGTCTTGAGAGGGCAGGGCAGGAGAAGTCCTGCATTCCCTGTGAAAATGGCCCTATTTACCATAGTTAAAACATTAACCTGAGTTCGTGAGGCCTGGGCTGGTCCCTTCTCCAGTTTTTTGAGAGGAGATTGCCAGAGACATAACAATCTCTTGCCCAATGGTCTCCCCTATAGCACCTCAAACAAGGCCCAAGTGGTGCTCTTGAAGGGGTGAGGTTGAGAGGGGCTCTGCATTCCCTGTGGAGAGGGCTTGATTTGCTGTAATTGAAACACATCCTGAGATTGCCTCTGTACTGCCTAGGCCTCAATAGCATTCATATGTGTTTGATGTTTAGAACCAACATGTCTTTAAGTAAGCGCATTATGTCCTTTTTTCTGATGGACTTTAAGATACCCTAACAATCCTCATTAATATTCTCAAAAGCCAAGTGTTTCAATAGGTGTTATTGTGTTTCTTTGCACTTAACCTGTCTCTGATGTGCATCCATCAGTTTCCCAATAAATTGTGCATATGGTTCTAGACTTCCTCAAAAGTTTTTCATCAATGTTTTCCTAATATCACAATGCTGCTGTCTCAGGGACATGACCTAAAACAGCATGAGGCAAGGCAGCTTGATTTATTTGTCTTCCCAATCTCCCTTACCTATTAGCATCTCATAAGTTAATAAAACCCCTAAATTTTTCTCTCAGAAAGACCCAAGGCATGGAGTTTTATCTTGGCCTCATCACTGAACCATATTTTCCATTGTGTAGGGCAACCTGCCCTTAGATCGAGTAGTTGTTTCCTCATTGTCAGAGTGTCATAGGAACCTACTCTGAAGCAAATTGATAACAGAGCAAATTAGGGCTTCAACCCCAATCCCGGGGGTAAGGTTGATTCCTAGTGCTAGTGCAGGAAGTTGTGCCAATTCTAATGTTGGAATACAGTGTTTGGAATTCTAATGTTGGAATACAGTCGATGTCCAATCAACTGAGGTCTAAGTAGAGTCCCCATGACTATGTTCACGGTGGACGGTGTCCCTGCACTATAAAATTTATGGGTTCTTGACAACAGAGACTGTGTAAAAACTAAAAGTGTGTTGGCACTACAATGTATTGGATTGGACTATCTAGCTTGCCTGGAACCTAGAGTTGGTCTTATGCCAGGAAACTTCAGGGATAGGGTTTCTATATATTTAGGTCAAGGTTATTTCTTTCCATGCCCCTCATATTTTGGTGGGCCTATGCAAACAACAATTGCCACTCTAACACCATTTTTACTGTGCTCCTTTGACTCTAATCCTTACAAAAACCCACTTAAATTTTTGAGGTTAACTTAAACTAATATGCATGTACATGGAAATGTTAAAAAATAGTATGCCTCTAATGTTTAAGGAGTTACATAAGTTTTATGGCTTTAGATAGCCTTCTGTGCTATTAAGAAGCATTATAATGTATATAATTATATAATATTATAATTATAATATTATAATTTGGGGTCTTGAAAAACAATTGTAATAGTTTTTTCAAGTAATTGTACATGGATTCTGTTTTATTTATCTTAATGTTCGTTGGTCGAAAATTCAAAGTTGACATATCAACAAGGAGACTTCTTCTGAGAATTATGTTATGAGTGACTGTCCGTCCACTGTAACCCTACCTTGTCCTCTTTCTTTGCATCTTTGTTCTCATAATTAAAATAAAAAAATATTTAAAAAATTATGGGTTCTTATCCCTATTGGGTAAGAACTTCTTTCTTTATATAAAATTTCCCCATTTTAGTGTGTCATTCAAAAAGAAACAAAAACAGATTATATTACTGGTGCATTTGGGTTAAAAATAACAAGTTATACAGTCTCTATGCCATGGTTTGACCTGAGCTCATATCCCAAGCAAAACTTTTCTACTAGATTTTCCTACTAAGCAGTTAACAGATAATAATAACAATAATAATAGTAATAAATACAAATAATAAAATTAAAAAAAATCATGGGAGAGGATACCTCTACATATGGAAATAAACACTAAGAGTTATAACTATTAAAGTGATACATATACAGAAAAATGTGAAGAAAATATAAATACCTCCCTTTAAGTCTTATGAGATAGTATGAGGGGGAATGAAATCCATGGGACATTTTCATCTGAAAGGAGTAAAAAAAGAAAATAAACATATTTAGCCTTAGGAGTAAAAAAATAAACATATTTAGCCTTAAGCTCCTGTTGAGTTAAAAGGGAACTAAATCACATGAACTCAGGTTTCCCTTGGAAGGAGGACACTATTCTGTGAAGGAACCCATGTGCTCAAACAAAGGGAAGGCTCAGGCCCTGCCCCTTCCTTGCAACTGATTCATCGCCAAGGGGAAGTCCTACCCTCACCTCTACCTCATTCGTTTCACCCTGGTTACTGTGGCGAAAGCTCCACCCTTAAAGAAATCGTGTTTCCCCTTCCTGCTCCTCCCACTTTCCTATCTCATATAAGGGGGAACAAAAAGCTCTGCGGGGTCTCTTGCCTCTGTCCGGACAGACGCACTGGTGACCCTGACCTGGCCAATGCTTCAGGCCGGTCAGAAAATGAATAAACTCACTTAACCTTTTTGTTTGGGCCTCAGTCTCTTCACTTATCTGGCCGGGCAGCGGAAATGTGGTATTTCGAACCCCAACACATCCCACACTATGGTTTTGTGGAGGCTGAGAAATGGTTTGTAGCAGTCAGGATAAGGTAGTGTTCTTGAGCAAGGGGTCCCTCTGGAGCCAGTAGCAAGCCACAGTTCACAGAGAGGGAAGGGAAAAATATGAAAACATAATTTCATGTCTAGAGTATTAAGCATTATGCTAGTGAGCATCATAAGAGGAATCTACCCCATGTAGTATCATCTATTTTGCCTTGTGTATCTAGGTTCCTTACCTTTCAAAAAACTGCCAGTGTGGGCATTATGATATAATAGTAGCATGATTGAATTAAAAGGAAAAAGGGGGGCCCGGGAGATAGCATGGAGGTAAGGCGTTTGCCTTTCATGCAAAAGGTCATCGGTTTGAATCCCGGTGCCCCATATGCTCCCCTGTGCCTGCCAGGAGCAATTTCTGAGCATGGAGCCAGGAGTAACCCCTGAGCACTGCCGGGTGTGACCCAAAAACAAAAACAAAAAAAAAAAAAAAAAAAAAAAAAAAAAAAAAAAGGAAAAAGGGAAAAAAAGATAATAATTTGCAAAACTGTGATCAGGGCCTGAAACAAAAAAGTCTATGGTGTGCAGTTGCCTATTTTAGTGGTCTCTATGTACATAAGCATTAGATTATAGTGACAGATGTAATCAGAAAAAATGAATAAACTGAAATATTTTGTCAAAATATTGTCATAATTAACACTGTATTTGACATATGCCATCCTCACTGGTGTAAGATGGTACCTCATTGTTGTCTTGATTTAGATTTCCCTAATGAAAAGTGATGCTGAACATGTTTTCATGCATGCGTCTGTTGACCATCTGTTGGTCTTCCTCAGAGAGTGTCTATTCATTTCTTCTACCCATTTTTTGTTTTTCTTTTTTTTTTTTTTTAGTTTTGTTGTGGAGCTAACCACCTTTATGAATACTTTGTATATCCTAGATATCAAACCTTTATTGAATGTGTTAAGTGTAAAATATTTTCCCTAATCAGTTAGCTCTTTTCTAGTTTTAGCTCATATTTCTTTTGCCATACAGAAACTTTTTAGTTTGATACAGTCCAATTTATTTAAATTTGATTCTATATTTCTTGCAATTGGCATCCTATCAACAAAACTGTTTATTTTGCATCCCCTCTCATCAAATCTTTTTTTGATATGTAAATCTTAAAGTGTTCTGCTTATGTTTTCTTCAATGAATTTTATTAATTCATGTCTGATTTCAAGGTCTTTAATCCATTTGAGTTCACTTGACTTTCTTGTAAGGTGTGAGATATGGATCAATATTTAATTTCTTACACATTGTTATACAGTTCTTCTAACACCATTTGTTGAAGAAACTGTTTTTATTTCATTTCTGGTATTCCTGTAAGTAGATTATTTCTTTTGTCTTTGTTCATTAAGTACCTTACATTTTCTTCCAGTGTTTGTATTTCATTTCGTTATTGTCATTTTTGTAGTTGTTGGCTTGTATTTTGTCTCTCTGTTTGTAATTCTGCTACTATGGCTTGGTAGCATGTTTTTTTAGTTTTCTTAGTTCCCTTTGTGCCATGGCATACATAAACTTTTAAGGGAGCTCAGCCCACCTGATGTATTCTCAGATTTTCCTGGTGGGGAGAACTGAAATAACCCCCACAGGGTTCATCAAAAGGCCCTCTGTGGGATGCTTTTTTCCCCTGCATGGATGGTTGAGGAATTTCCGAAGAGATAAATAAATGCTTGGTATTATATTTTGCTGTCATTATTTGGCTATCTCTCCTTATTTTAAAATTTCAGGCAAAACTGTGGCCTCTATCAAATAATTTGGCTCAGAAATTCCAGCATCAAAGATTACTAAGAGAACCCCTTTTTCTGGATAATATTTAGCACCTAAAAGCAAAAACAATATTTTTTTCTCTTTTTCAAATATGTCCTTGCAGCTGCAGTTTCTGGTGATGAAGAGCCTAGCCAGAATGCAGTTCCTGAGCTATTGACTCTCTTTAGTAAGAGGGAACCACAATTTAGGGGATTTGACTTCTTCCTTTACTTGACTTCTAAAATAGAGCCCAGCTCAGGGAAGACCAAGTTCCTAGATATTGTCTACTTCCTTCTAATAATCCCTGAATTTGCATTTGAAGTAAGATTGCAAAGAGCTGCCTTGAGTTGTAACCTTCTCTTTGTAACTCAGAATCCTTATAGTTCACACCCATACCTTAAGCATTGTCACGGATAAACTTTGTCTTGTGATGGTAAATACTCTTCTCAATACCTTTAACTGTTTTTTCCTTTATAAAACCCACTGCTTAGCACTCTTGCAAGAAGATGTGTTGACCCCACATACTTTGTGTGGTTTCATTATTTCATATTTTATATTTCGTCCACTCGTATTACCCGTTTTCCTCTCGTGAAGGGTTTGCTCCCCACTAGAGATGCTGAGATGCAAGACACCTCCAGCACCTTTGTATGGATTCTCTTATCTTCTAATAGAGTTCTTCTTTGAACTGGTTGAATTGTTTGTCTATGGATTTCTTAATTTTCTTGGCTAGGGATTCCTTGAATTCCATTGCTAAAATACTAAATGCTAATTTTAAGCCCTCATTTATTGGGTTTTTGCTTTTGAGAGGACTTGAAAATTTGCCAGGATTTCTCTTCCTATCCCAGCTTCTAGAGTCTTCCTTAGTTTCCTCATTATTCTTTACATTGGATATGTTGGAGTGTTCTCTCTTTTGTGTAAGCCTGGTTGGTCAGTGGGGGCTTTGGTGCTGAGGGGTGGAGCATCCTCTTATGAGAAAAATTGGTGTGGGGGAAGGGGCCTGGTTTGCACTTTCTGTCAATATAAAAGTTGTCCTGCACCCTATCCCCACTTACTTAGGGTCTGAGGTTATAGTGTAGGATGCTTTGCCTGGCCTGTTCTCACCACATATCTTTTGTGCAAATTCAGTCCATCAGTGAGAGTTTCTGCACCGGAGATGATGAGTGGAGTTTTCATTGTATATATTGAGAAGAGCTTAGTTTTAGCAAGAACATGGAAATCCTGCTTGGGGGATGGGTGTTCCAAGGTGAACTTTTACTTCAGCAATTGAGTAAAAATTATTTGTTGTAGTAAGACACAGATATAGCAGGGAAATATACAAAATACAAGCCTCTTTTTTTGGGAGGGGCACACCCAGTTATGCTTAGGAGTTACTCCTTGCTATGCACTCAGAAATCGCTCCTGGCTTGGGAGATAATATGGGATACTGGGAGATCAGACCGTGGTCCACCCTAGGTCAGCATATGCAAGGCAAGCGCCCTACCACTTGTGCCACTGCTCCACCCCTCTATGTCTTTTTAAAGTGAGTGAATGAATCCACTTTCAAGTTTTTAAAACATGGAGGTTGATTATCTGCAAGATTGATGGGGAAGAAGAGGCAAAGCTCATGGGACTTAGGTAGAACAGATAATTTATGAGCCAATAAGGGTTTTAGCCATAAACTTCACTTGGAATTATGTTTAGGGTAGTCTAAATGGGGAGCATTTTCATCGAGCCATTTTTACACTCTGAGTCAGCTCATCTTACACATTTTTCTCACAGAATATACTAGATTTCAAATTATATTTGGGATATAGGTGTCTCTATAGTTTTTTGTTTTTCTTTGTTGTTGTTTGTTGGTTTGCTTGCTTTTGGGTCACACCCGGTGACACTCAGGGGTTACTCCTGGCTATGCGCTCAGAAATCACCCCTGACTTGGGGGGTCCATATGGGATGCCGGGCGATCGAACTGCGGTCCGTCCTACGCTAGTGCTTGCAAGGCAGACACCTTACCTCTAGCGCCACCTTTCTGGCCCTGGTGTCTCTATAGTTTGATACAAGTAGTGAATGTAAATTATTGACTCTAGGAAGACCTTTGGATTCAAAATGGGTTCCCATTGGGAATGTACCAGTGTCAAGTCATGCCTCTTGGGGCATGTGCATGGAAAAATCTTTCCTTTTGGGAGGTGTGAGCAAGGGAAGGCCTGAAGGTTCAATTGAATCCTCTCCTCTACCAGTACAATCCAAATGTTAGATAATAGAATTAACAATATCCCAAGTTACACAAAATTATGGGGAAATCTGAATCTCCTTCTTATTTACCCTGTAAAAATTATCCTTTGTAATCTTCCAAATGTTGATCTCTAAGGTGTGCTCACTGGAGAACCAAGGATTACTTTTAGAGAAGATTTTAAGGCAGAACTGGAATTGCTTCTGGGAAATACAGAAAAATGCAGAATCAAATCAATGAAGGTGTGACATGCTCAGTCCAGTGCAAAAATGTTAAATGCACCAGAGCAGTGTGAGGCAGCTCAGGAGGAGGACCATGTACACTGATCTTCTAATAAAGGGATATAGCATATTCAGTTTGATAAGAGAGGGCCACCATGGCAATGATCTAAGAGGAGACTATCATTCTCCCTGGTCCATCATTCTTCCTGGTCTACTGACAAAGGAGCTTGCTCTACTTCATGGTTTTGTGATCTCCCCATACCCTGGAAAACTTGATATCCCACTCACTGTTTTTATCCCTGTGTTGAGTTTCCCATTCTCAGGTCTTTGTTTGGGAGATAGATGTAGATGACACTGGATCCTGGGATAGATTCCCATCCATCCATGAGCTACTTTGGGGGAAAACAGGGACATGAACCCTGTACACACAGTATGGCACTTAGGGGTCTTTCCCTAGAGTACTGTGGGAGCATGGGGGACCATAAAAAGCACATGCTCTAACCCATTTTGCTCTTTTATTGGCCTGACAGATGACCTTTATTAATCACTCTGTTTAAAGTCGTGTTCTTTTATATCTATATTTTGCAATCCTATGGAAGGAACAGTCATTTTTTTTATATTCAGATTTTAAGTTTTGCACATTAATTGACCATATTTTTACCCCATCATTTTCTTCTGACAATGTTGCAATTGGTTGTGGTGCTCACCGAAAAATGCATATCAGATTGTGGTTATCACATATTTAATTGCCACTGCTTTCTTCTTCTTTTTTTTAGTGTTGGGGTCACACCTGGTATTATTTATGGAATATCCATGGCTATCTTCCCTAATATGATTTTGAGAACCATATTAAATGCTAGGGATTAGAATTGGTGCTGGCAGGATACAAGGCAAGTGCCTGGGCCAGTATTGTGTCCCCCTACCTCTGGGTTGTACCAAGGTCACACTTCCTGCCTTGGTGCTTCCACTTCTTCAAGTTATGGTGTTTTCTAGAAGTTGTAGGACATGCACATAAGCCTTTTACTCCAGCAGTGGTGCTTACATATAAATCTATTTGCAGAGTAGCATGGAAATTGTTCCTAGATTTGAAATCCTGGTAGTGATCTGATCCGATAATGAGCCATCCTTTATCAGCACTGTCTCCCAAAAGATAGCCAAGGCATTGGTGGTGAATTGGAAGTTGCACTGTGTCTATAGACCACAGAGTTCAGGGAAAGTGGAGAACATAAAAGATAACTTAAAAGAAACATTGACCCCCTTTCTGTTTCTTCTCTGCTGAGCTGGCCGCCAAAGATCTAAGACTGCAAAGGCTCCAGGACCCACCCTCTGTAAGATGTCCCCACCCAACGCACATGGGGTCAATCCTGCTTGGTGATTGGGAGCCCAGAGACTTTTAAAGACGCCAGCCATGCGGTCTGCCCCTTTCTGTTTCTTCTCTGCTGAGCTGGCCGCCAAACATCTAAGACTGCAAAGGCTCCAGGACCCACCCTCCGTAAGATGTCCCCACCCAACGCACGTGGGGCCAATACTGTCTGGTGATTGGGAGCCCAGAGACTTTTAAAGATGCTAGCCATGTGGTCTGCCCCTTTCTGTTTCTTCTCTGCTGAGCTGGCCGCCAAACATTTAAGACTGCAAAGGCTCCAGGACCCATCCTCTGTAAGATGTCCCCACCCAACGCACATGGGGTCAATCCTGCCTGGTGATTGGGAGCCCAGAGACTTTTAAAGATGCCAGCCATGCGGTTTGCCCCTTTCTGTTTCTTCTCTGCTGAGCTGGCCACCAAACATCTAAGACTGCAAATGCTCCAGGACCCACATCCAAAAAGCACGGCCACGGAGCGAAGCTTATAAACCTTGAATTCCATTTCAGCACATTGTAAGAAGCAACCTAAAAGCTCTACCAATGGAGTAATTTGCAGTACTCCCTATATTTACAAAAATAAAAATGGCCCCTCTTATGCCTCAGGCTTCCCCTCTCCCACCGCACTCCAGGGGGGAGATGCATCGGGAGGAGAGTGGGCAGATATCTGGCTTCCAGTTTCCCTTGGATTCAGGAGACCAGTTCTTGCAAGGTATAGGGTTTAGGGAGGCCCCATACCGGAGCCTATCTCCCTAGTCTGGGGAGTGCTGGGAGGCTTGACAGGCCCCCAAGTCATCCTTGTCTTGTTCCCCTGACTCCAGGCCTTTCCAGGGTGCCAGCTCAGACGGCCATAAGTGGGCTCAGGTGGACTCTTAGTGGGCCCCAGGCTTCCCCTCTTCCTTCGCACTTCAGGGGGGAGATGCATCGGGAGGAGGACGGGCAGACATCTGGCTTCTAGTTTCCTCTTGGATTCAGGAGACCAGCTCTTGCCAGGTATAGGGTTTGGGGAGGTCCCATACCGGAGTCTATCTCCCTAGTCTGGGGAGTGCTGGGAGGCTTGGCAGGCCCCCAGCCGTCCTTGTCTTGTTCCCCTGACTCCAGGCCTTTCCTGGGTGCCAGCTCAGATGGCCAGAGGTGGGTTCAGGTGGACTCTTAGTGGGCCCCAGGTTTCCCCTCTCCCTCCACACTCGAGGGGGGAGATGCATCAGGAGGAGGACGGGTAGACATCTGGCTTCCAGCTTCCTCTTGGATTCAGGAGACCAGCTCTTGCCAGGTATGGGGTTTTGGGTGACCCCATACGGCAGCCCTTCTTCCTGATCTGGGGAGTGTTGGGAGGCTTGGCAGGCCACCAGTCGTCCTTGTCTTTTTCCCCTGACTCCAGGTCATCCCTGGGTGCCGGTCTAGGTGGACTGTATAGGGGTCAACAGACTTTCCACCTACCTCTCAAGTGATGAATGCAATTATAGAAATAATACTGAAAACTATCATAGAAATGTGAATGAATGAGGGAACAAGAAAGCCTGTCTCAAGTACAGGTGTGGGTGGGGTGGGAAGGAGGGAGATCTGGGAAATTGGTGGTAGGAATTCTGCACTGGTGAAGGGGGGTGTTCTTTACATGACTGTACCATACAACTACAATTATATTTGTAATCATGGTGTTTAAATAAAGATAATTAAAAAATGCAAGAACTCAAAATTAAACTCCCCCCCAAAAGAAACATTGACAAAACTGATAGAAGACACTGATGGGGGGTTGGTAGACCTTCTTTGGGTCAGTGTACTCATTATGTTTGTTCTGTCAATCTGTATGAGATACTTTTGGGGAAGATGCCCACCCCCGATGTGCTCCAGGGTACAAGGATGTCCTAGGAACATTGAATGACCATGCTGTTCCCCAGTCCTTACCGGACCTCCAACAGGTTGTGAGAGCCTTATACCTGTATGTCTGGTCTTTCCAAACAAGGCAGAGTCCAAGTCTAAGGCAGAACCTACTGAAAACAAATTCCAACCTGGTGACATGGTCTTGCTGAGGAGGCACCATCTTTACACCTTCAAGCTTGATGAAAGGGAACATATACCATGATCTTGACCATACCCACTACTGCTAAGATGGATGGAATCAATACATGGGTTCATTTTTCCCACTTTAACAAGATGCCAACTAAGGGAAGCACCATATGGTGAGGAAAAAGAACTAAAGCTCTCATGGGTCAAAAAGCCATTATCCACCTCTGCCTAGCATAAAAACTTGTAAGCAAGATCTGGCTCTTGGCACTGGCCAGAAGAGATAGAGAATCAACAATCATACTTCGCAACCTCCAGTGAGTGGATTATCTCCAACCCATAAACAGGGCAAATCATTTTCCATGTCAAATAACAATGAGATCCTTAATCTCCCAAGTGAACTTGTTCCAGACAGTAAGGGACATTACAGGTACTGATTTAGGTGCAAACAACTTGACTGGTTATGGAAACTCAGATATAGAACATAACCTCTGCAAAGTTGACTTCTATATTTGCCTAAAGTCCCACATGAGATGATGTAGGGATAGATATGAATTTTATTTCATGGCTTGGGGGATATGTATCTTTTACCTCCTGAAAACCCAGTGGTGATAAAAAAAAAACCATGAAGATAACAGGGTTTGGGGCAAGGATTGGGGATGCTTTCAGGAATTATAAAACAGCCTGCACTCAGGGACAACATAATAGCATCACTAAGAGTCCCCGACAATGGGAACCAGGGAAAGATGATGAATGGAAATGGGGGAAAACCTGCGGTCTCCATACCTACTTGTTAATTAAAATAATTAATGATGGTGCTAAATGGAGATGGATGGAATGGAGGAACCTTTCTCTGCCATCCCAGGCCATGTGGATCCATCACCCCCCAACCGGTGGGTCATCAGGTTCAAGTAGAAGCGAGTAAATCATCCACACACAGGTTCCAGGAAATAGCAGCTTTATTCATGCCCTATCCAACATGTGTGGCTTCTATCTTATAACCATGTACTCATGCTATTATTAGATTGCCCTGCGTCTAGCCTTTATCAGGCATCTCTAGCCTCCTGCTACCTCTTCATCCAGGTCAATGCAAATCTCCGTCCTCTCCAGACCAAAAGCCCTTTGCCCTTCTGGTCAAAACCTTATCTAACCTTCCCAAGACCCCTCCCAGGATTGGGAGGGTCTTGCAGGTAGTTGCATGTAAATCTGGGGTGTGGCAACACCTACTTAAGTATGAAATTTTCCATGCAAGGTGATCAGGCCTTAAATCTGGCCAGCAATAGGTCCAGGAAAGCATGTTGTCACCTACCAACTACCTAAAGAGCTTCAGCAGTCCCAGTTTACAGCTTCTACTCTCATCTGGCCAGATTCTTCACTAGCTTCCCCTAAGATTACCCCAAAACTTTAGCTCCTACACACCTCTTCAAGACAGTCCTCACAAAGGGAGGAGTCCTCAGTATTATTGAGGCAATTTATGAGTACCTCAAAGCCACCCAACCAGGCTTGATCAAAGGCTATACTTAGACAGATCCCTGACCCCCTTATTTTATGTGAATGGGGCTGATGAGACAGCTGACCACAGTGCCATATTTGGACCTTGTCCTTGGACTAAGGGTAGAATTACCTTGCAGGGAATGCAGGAAATGGTTACTTGGATTCTACCTGCACTGAAAGATGGCAGCACAGACCCTTGCCCATACCTGAACTATTGCAATGAGATTATAGAAGGTACCATGACTGCTTGGGGAAGCAATCCCCACTGTGGACTAAGGATAGAATTACCTTGCAGGGAATGCAGGGAATGGTTACTTGTATTCTACCTGCCCTGAAAGATGGCACCATGGCCCCTTGCCCTTACTTGGACTACTGCAATGAGACTATGGAAGATACCATGACTGCTTGGGGAAGCAATCCCCACTGTGGACTAAGGATAGAATTACCTTGCAGGGAATGCAGGGAATGGTTACTTGTATTCTACCTGCCCTGAAAGATGGCACCATAGCCCCTTGCCCTTACCTGGACTACTGCAATGAGACTATGGAAGATACCATGACTGCTTGGGGAAGCAACCTCCACTGTGGACTAAGCAGGAGATGGTTGGTTTGTGATCACTTAGCAATTGATTCGCTGTCTATATTCTGCAGCTTTAGAGATCCCAGACAAATTTTGCACCATAGTCATCCTTCATCCCCCAAGTATTTTACCTGGGTGGTGACAGTGGGTGAACACATTTTGAACAAAGCAACCCAATCCACCAGAAGAGAACAAGTCCACTGCTGGTCCACAGCCACATAGACAGCTCCATCAGGGTAACTGCAATCACCTTCATCAGTGGGGACATGCATTTTAGGCAGCTCTCTCAACAAGTAGATGCTTACTTAGAAATACTCCACTTTTTTATAGGCCTACTGCAGGAACCCATTGCCTCCTTGACAGAAGTCATACTCCAGAACAGGTAAAAGGTTAGACTTGCTCTTCCTCAATGAAGGGGGATTATGCATGGCACCAGGGGAGCAGTGTTGCTTTTATGCAAACAGGTCAGTGGTTATCAGAGAGACACTGCAACAGCTTGCAGTAGCAAGAAAAACAATGAAAGAACTCTGCTCCCTGGTATGAGCAATGGTTTACTCAGTCACCCTGGGAGACTTCCTTAATCTTTGCCCTAGCTAGATCACTGCTTATTCTTTTTATGATGTTCTTCATAAACCATTGCATAATCAACTTCCTCACATGCTTTATTCAAGCACCTATAGTTGCAGTTAAAATGTTTGTGCTACACTCCCAGTCCATGCCCTAGAAATAGGCTTAGATAGTGATCTGGGAGCAATTGCTTAGCCCCTTTCAATGGTGGAAATTAGCTGAAGAAGAGCAGAAGATAATTTAGGTGCTGGTCAGACCAACAAAGAGGGGCTGTGGCTGGTAGAAAGAACTATTAAGACATTAGATATTGGAAGACTTTAGAAACTCAGACCTGAAAGAGTTAAAGTCCTTCAGAGAAGATAAAGAGACTGAGAGAGAATGCCCAAGGTCTAGCTCTTTCTCTTTTATCACATATCCTTCAGAAATTCCTAAGCTTTGGTCACTTATTTAGTGTCTGTTAAGGAGTCATCTATAAATAACAAATTATCAGAAAAAAATTTTTAAATTTTAAATTAAAAAAAATTTTTCCCTATCATGGTGTTTAACTGTCAAGTGAAGAGAAACAGCCTTTTTGACTTTAGATATTTCTAAGAATCAAGAATTGGGTGGAAATTTTGTAGATTATTGTGATTGGATTTTATAGACTATATTGTTAATTAGTCTTCAATAAATAAAAATCATTAACTATCTTGTTCATTAGTTCATGGGAATTCATGATATTGTTAAGATGACTCAATTTCATGTCAATTTTTAAAATCAGGTATCAAACTTAATGGTGGTCTAAAGATAGCTTTACATGTAAAAAGATTAATGAATCACGGTAAACAGTAAATGCTATATAAATGTGAAGGTCCTTGGTTGTCAATATGCAAAAGATGGGAAACCTATATAACTGATTTAAATGTCTTTAATAAGTACCATAAAAGACAATTTGACCCTGTAGGTGCAAGCATACCTAGCAAATTCTTTCCATTTGAAAGAGGACAGTTTCAAGTTTTACTTTTAGAGCCACAGTTCTGGTTTAGGAGGTGAATATAGATAAAAGCATTGAAAGAGGCCAGAGAATAGGGCCAAGAATGACCCTGTCCAATGCTCCAAGCTGGGTGGTGGCCGTAGGACCACCCATCAGAGGATGGAAGACAAGAGAAAGTTAGAGAAAGGAGCATAGATATGATTCATGCAAGAAAGATAATGGATGGAGTTATGAATGTTGGTAAAAAGAAAGGGGATTCTGTGAATGTGTAACCAAAACCTGCTAATTGGAATGTAAATTACAGAATGAATGCAAAGGAATGTGCAGAAGGTTTGAGGATGTATAGGAAAGAAATAATATGGTCAAACTGCATTGCTATTAGTAGGCTTCTAAATTAGAAATGATATACTATTTTTGTATAGAGAATTCTATGGCAAAGGAGCTTAGCTGCTCTAAATTCATGTTATAAAGCTCTTAGAAAATTTAAAATCACAAAAAATCAAGATTTTACCAATGAAATTTAAAATTATATGTGTAATTGTATACTGTGTGTTCTGTAAATTGGATAACATTGTATTTTCTCTTTCCTTGAAACGTTCAGTATTTTTAATAATAATTTTTACTTTCACAGTAATATTTTAGGCATATAGTGATGTTGAATCAGGGCCATTCCCACCACCAATATTGTCCTCCCTCCAACCCTGTTTCAAGCATGCATCCCATATCCCCCTCCTTTATCCCCTGGGCTGCTAGTATAAGCGGTCCCCTCTATATCTAGCTTGTTGTTGATTGGATATCGATTCTGTTGTCTTTGGCTTTGAATTTGGTGTTTAAGTACATTCAGTATTTTTTGATGCTTAAGGGAACTCTGTTGGTTTGCATACATTCATGTTGATAAACTACCTGCTCTGTCTTAGACCAATCCCCAGAAATTCTCTGTAAATAATGGGATGACACAAATGGAGATTTCTCCAGTGTTGCTGAGTTTATTCAAAGGAACAAGTTAAGTTTATTCAGCCATCTAGCAAGGTGAAGGTGGAGAGAAAAGCTAATTTTCTTTAACTGACTGAATTAAATGTAATCTAGTAGATTTATGGTAGCATGAGAGTTCATCTCTTTTGCAGGCAGTCTATAGTCCCTTGTCAGCCTGAAGAAGTTACAGACGATAAACCTTCACCCACACTCCCCTTAATTACTTCTAAGGTGGTGAAATCTGTAGGGGAAATATGAAAATCAGCAGAAAAACTTACAGGGGAGTAGGAGCAAGAGGGGCCATAGGAACTAACAATATAATAAAGCCTAAACTGAAAGAAGTTAGCACCAAATTTGGGAGGCATTTCTGTGAGACCCAGTGCTAAGAGGGCAATATCTCTCACAACCGATCTCTCCAGGCAACTTGGTTCTAAGACCCTGTGTTGTTTTCCTTTCTACTCAAACAGCTTTAAAAATTTCAGGATTGGGGCCCAGGAGATAGCATGGAGGTAAGGCGTTTGCCTTTCATGCAAAAGGTCATCGGTTCGAATCCCGGTGCCCCATATGGTCCCCCGTGCCTGCCAGGAGCAATTTCTGAGCATGGAGCCAGGAGTGACCCCTGAGCACTGCCGGGTGTGATCCAAAAAAAAAAATTCAGGATTAATGAAGATACTGGAATCACTTTATTACTCAAGGTAGACAGTCACCCAACAGTATGAGAAGGACCGTCTGCATATTCTGCCAATTCAGTTCCCAGACCAGGGAAAAATACAGAACATCTTGATGCTCCTGCTGACAGCAGTGAACAAGGGACAACTGGCTGAAATGAATCCCCCATTTGCTTGTGAACTCTACTTAAACTCTTACCCAGACTGTGAATGGAGGGCTTGTGAGTTAAACTGCCAACCCAGGGATCCCATTCCTAAACTTTGATTTACACGATTTGTTTGGGATTTCTAATTATGCTCACAAAAATGTCCCAGCTTGTGTACCAGTAGGTAGGAATGAAGAACTTTAAGGAGAGTCAAAATTTTGACTCAGGTCAAAGAGAAGAGGGAATGTCTGAAGACCAGAGCTGAAGCGACTCCATTTTGACAACCCAATGTTGTTTCCATTTAAGGCTAATACGGCTAAGATTCCATTTAAGGGCTAAGTTTTTTATCCCAACAATAATAACACAGTCCTTAGAGCCCTTATAAACCATAATACACCTCTCTAGACATCTATCTATAAAAGGACATGATGAAACACTCTAAAAAATAGCCAAGCAATTTAAAGGTCAAGACTTCCTGATTCTAGCCCTACATAATCTGGTTTATGGTCCTGGGGAGTATCGCCTCCCTAGGAGGTGATCCTAGCCAGACAGTTTGTAGCTTGTTGGTAGACAGAACAAAGCTTTGTTTTTCTTTATTTCAATTGTGTGGTCTCATCCTTTGGCTCCATACTCTAACATCCCATGAGAAAAATAATTTAAAATAAATATTCCAGTTATATAAAATTCTATAAAATACTAATTTTCTATCAAAGTAAATCTTTAGTAGATTAGGGCAAACTACTTAGTAAAGGCCTCAAGTTAGCTATGTTCATGATCAGGATTTTGATAATTCTAAGGATGCATAATAAAACCAAAACTAGTAATATAAAACACATCAAATAAATATAGTCTATATAATGCTTTTATTTGTTGTTTTTGCTTTTAGGCCACACCCAGTGACACTCAGGGGTTACTCCTGGCTATGCACTCAGAAATCACTCCTGGCTTTGGGGATTATATGGGACACCATGGGATTGAACTGTGGTCTGTCTTAGGCTAGACACTTTACCATTTGCGACATTGCTCCAGCCCCTATAATGTTTTTTTTTTTAATCTAATTTTAATTCAGTTTTCTTTGGGGGGTATGTATTTGCTTGTGCTCAGGGCTTGCTCCTGGTTCTGTGCTCAGGGAACCATATATGGTGCTGGGACCAACCAGAATTAAGCTTGCAAGTCAAGTGCTTTAACCTCTGTACTATATCTCAAAACCTATTTTTAATTTCTAAAAACTTCATATGTACCACATAATCTATCCCACTCGTCCAGGTTTGGAAGTTACATTTGCATTGTATAGTATTTCTTCTTTTTTTTTTATAGTATTTCATCTTAATTTGAAACGCTTTGGAGTCTTCTCACTTAGGACATTTATTTTGCTTACATTGGTCAGCTTTTCTCATTTGAATAAGCCTTGATACTTTTAATAGATCTTGATCATTTCTTGGTGCATAATAAAATTAGAAATAGCCTTAGAAGTTTCTAATTTTTGTTGCTGATCATAGAGGAATTCCTACCTCTACATTTCCCTTTCCATTATTGTGTAGTTATTGCTATTATAAAGTAAATCAAATGATTTTGTTGCCGAGTACATTAGTATTTTTCATCATATTTTGGAATTATTGTTCTAGTAACCTCCCAGACAAGTTCTCTAGGTTTTCTGATTTTCCTTATCAATTTAGTTGCAAATAATAATTCTTTATTTTTTAAACTGTTACTTATTGCTACTATATTGTAATAACTAAAAATTCAAAAATTTTATAGTAAAGCTAATGGATTTTCAATATCAGTATTTTCAGTAAATTCTTAGTATTTGAGAACTCTGGAAATTCCTTAGTGCAGAAAAATCCCTTTTCTTTATTGATTACTTATCTTCCACTGTGTTAGCTCCCTCTACCCCTCACTCCAGACACTTTATTATCACTATATTACATTTATCAATCTTCTGTCTTCCTTATTTGTCTCTATTTCCATTTATATTTTAGGTTTGCCTTTCTGGCAGCAGATCTTGAGACAGGGACTTCTGGAGGGCGTGTTCTCAGGAGAAATATGAGAAGTAGTGAGCAAGAGGTGGGGAAAGTCAGTAAAAATGTAGGTTTAGCTGAAGCCTGGCCTTAACTTAAGATTACAAGGATATATGCTAAATAAATGGTTCCATAGGGTTATCCTCAAAGCCAAAGGGCCAACTTAAGTATGATGATGTCAGGAAGCTTCTTGCTGCAGTACTGACAAGGCTAAGGTGGAATCACTTGAGTCAAAATTAGATCTCAGAAGAATGTAGCCGTAACAGCAGTAACAGTAGTTGGGGGGAAGAAACCATTGACCAAACATATTGGGTATTTTATAAATTCTGGGGTTTGGTAAATATACCAAATGTGTCTACTATTTATTCTCTTTTAATAATTTCTTAGGGCCAGAAAACAAAACTTCCAGATCTTATACGCTGTGCAGAATTTATTTTGCTTTAGTTAGGATTTGCTCAAGAGCACTATATTTCATATTTATGTTTTCTGATCTGACTTTCTTCAACTTTCCTACTCTGTGTACCAGGATCCATGTATTTCAACATTTAAACCAATTTATAACCAATTCAGTGGTTTTTAGTTGTTTTATATCTGTCAAATGGTGGTTGGGGACCACTGCTCTAGTTATTAAATTGCTTTAATCACTTTTGTTTTAGTGATTTTTGTCACTGTAAAGGACATAAGTGCAACTTTCTTTGTTTCTTCCTTCTGTGCATTAACTAAAACTCCATACAAAGAAGAAACTTACCAGTCTTATAATGATCTGAACTGATTTTCCTCCTTGCTTTTCTGTAGTGTCCTAAAGAACTAGTTCTTTTCAATTATAGAACTTCTAAGGACTACACATTTTTTTTTGTGGTCATGTGGGTGGTAGTCACAAGTGGCAGTGGTCTCTAGGGGACTTTTTCTGTGATAACTGAACCCAGGTACACAGCAAACAAAGCTTCTGCTCTTTCTTGTTGAGTTCTCTCTCTTCTCCAGGGACTACATTTTTTTCTTTCCATTTTTAAAAGTATGAGCACTATGGCTTGCAATACTATAAATAATTGCTTCAGTAAATAGTGTTCTACCTCCATATCCACAATCAATATTCACATCTTTCCACTAGTGACACATGGTCTTTTCCCATCCCCAATTCTACTCTTGGCAAACTCATGATTTAAAGTATTTTGATGGTTATAGTTTGTGTCATTTGTTAGTACTAGTGTCAATATTAGCATTATGACTTTAATTTACAAAACTACCTCAAGTCTCCAAAACAAAGTGCAATAAACTCACACATTCCACTCCTAGTCATAAACTTTCTTTTTTTTGGGGGGAGGGGGCACACCCAGTGATGCTCAGGCTCCTAGCTATGGGTTTAGAAATTGCTCCTCACTTTTTCCAGTATGTAAAATGGCAGGCCTCCATGCCACAGGCCTTTTTACAAACCTAGAGGGGTTGTAGGGCTTGGGCCACCCCAAGGGACTTCTATCTCCTTCCTCTTGAACTTCAGGGCTATCCCTGGGCCACATGCCCAGGGTGCCAGTGAGGTGGGTGCCGGGGAGGAGTTTAAAGGATACAATTTTGTCCACTGGTTTTTGTTTTTGTGATCTGTTCAAAAAGGAATTCTGGTAGAATTGTCTTTCACCTTAGAATTCATGTTAGAATCAAGTTAAGGGGATTGTCGGACTTGTTCCCTTGGCCCCCAGAGAGCACCAATGGATTGTTCCACTTTTGCATAGGTTAAATTAAAATGGGAAAATATTACATATGCAAACAAGTTCTTATGTAATAGAGATAGGAACACAAATTTTGTAATGCAGTTAGGTCTTATAACCTGAACATAGGCATAATGACATGGCTCAGGTCTCAGAAAAATGGGCGTTGCCTATACACCCCTGAACCATTGAGCATCTACCGAAACAATCACAATTGTCTACAACATCAGTAGGAAGCAAACCTCTACCAGGGAAGACCCTACCACTACCCTGGCATTGACTTACTCCAAAGAGTGTTCCCTTAACACCAGATGACTCAGCAACAGCAACAATCTGCTTGCAAGGTAGGATGTTTCACATCTAATAGTGAGGTGAAACTAGAGGACAGTCCACATTATCCTGACTTCAATGAAGGAAATGCACAGAAACCAGAATCTTTAACTATAGAAACATGACACCAACAACAGCTAATGTGCGAAAAAATTTCACCAGGACCACAGAGAATGACTCAGGGGTTGGAAAACCTAGTATGCCTGGAACCCAGAGTCAGTCTTATGTCAGAAAACGTCAGGGATAAGATCATCTTGCATTTAGGCCAAGGCTTTTTTTCCCTCCATTTTCCCCATATTTTGCTGGGCCTATGCAAACAACATTTGTCACTCTCACACAGTTATTACTGTATATTTTTTTAACTATTATCCTTTAAAAAAAAATAAGAAGAGCTTACTGGGGTGGGGGGGCAGAGAAATAGCACGGAGGTAAGGCATTTGCCTTGCATGCATAAGTACGGTGGTTCGAATCCCGGCATCCCATATGGTTCCCGAGCTTGTCAGGAGCGATTTCTGAGTGTAGAGCCAGGAGGAACCCCTGAGTGCTGCTGGGTGTGACCCAAAAACCAAAAAATATAAAAAAATAAATAAAAGAAGAGCTTACTAGAATTTCTCCGCATCCACGCCTGCCCAGTAGGGCTGACTCCTAAGAACTGTGAGTCTTGTCTTTTCTTTGTGTTTCTTTGTGCTCTGCTGTCATCCGGACCTCGTGGGAGTGGGCTAATAATAGGCTGCAGAAGAGCACGGCCGCTCCGCTTCGCTACGCGACCGTGCACTCTTTCTAAGGAAAGCACATCGATGCAACAAGAAGAGAAAAAAACACACTAAGGCCTGTGCTGGATCACAGAAGCCCAGCATTTCTCTCTGGATTGTCTTCTCTGCTGTATGCCTAGGCCCAAGATTTGATCCTTTGAGAGGCCTCATCCACGGAGGACTCCACTCCCATGTAGGCTAATCGACACACCCGGAAAGGCTAGAACCAGAGGTATCTGGCTGCGCACATCATCTACCCAATGAATACCACCGCAACACGTAGAAAAACACACAATACTAGTGTGACAATGGGGAAACAACGCAGGCCAGCGTCAGACATAGAGAACGAAAAAGACAATTCTGATGACCAGATAATGACCAACGAACTAATCAATCTCTCAGATAAGGACATTAGAAAAACAATATGGAAGTTGCTCAAAGAACTCAAAGAAACCATGGACCGAGTTGAACAGAACACTAATAAGAACCAAGAAAATATGATGACACAAATCGCAAAACTCCAAACTGAAATAACATGTCAACTAACAGACCTGAAAAACTCAGTAAATGAATTGAATGGTAAAATAAATGATCTAAATACCAGGGTAGAAGAAGCTGAGAATAGAATTGGTGCTGTGGAAGATGAGATAAATAACAACTCCATACAGCGGGAGAGATTGGAAAAAAAAACTCAAAACAAACGAACAGACAATGAAAAAAATAGGCAAAGAATGGGAACAGATGAAAATAGAAGTCTATGATAAGATCAACAGAAACAACTTAAGGATCATTGGAGTCCAGAGACACAGGAAGAAAATTTCCAGGAAGAATCAACGGTCAAGAACATCATTCAAGAGAAACTTCCAGAACTAAAGAATATATGTGATCAAATCTTGCATGCCCGAAGAGTACCAACCAAAAGAAACCCCAGAAAAAATACCCCAAGACACATCCTAGTCACAATGACAAATCCCACAGATAGAGACATAATTCTGC
>PVKC010002286.1:0-46623 GCA_004027635.1 Crocidura indochinensis
GGTTTTTGGCCATTTGGGGCTTTCCAGGTGTCGCCCCTACAAGGAGGTGTAGCACTCTGCCCAGGAGAATTAAGTCTAGGAGGTCGAGTGGTTTGTTAGGTTTGTGGATGTGTTATATATAGTCCTGTGTGATGACAGTCATGCAGCGTATGAGGACTTTAGTCGATGAGGGACCGCAAAGATCGACCACGGTAGGTGTGTGTGTCGGCTGTAGTGTCAAGATATCAAATGTATTTGCAATATGTATAAAGTGTATATGCAATATTTAAAGTGTATATGTAGTACATATAAAGTGTATGTGCAATATATAATGTATATGCAATACATGTAAAGTGTATATGCAATATATAAAGTGTATATGCAATGCATATAAAGTGTATATGCAATATATACAGTGTATATGCAATACATAGAAAGTGCATATGCAGTATGTATAAAGTGTATATGTATTTATATATGCCATGCATTTTAGCATGAGTGCAACAAATTGCCCAACAAGATGCTTCTCAGATGGGATTTCCATTGTCAAGCAATGCATCATCACCCTTTTTACTCACCGAAAGAGGGATATTTGTGTTTTCAATTTATCTCTTTTGGAGAATCTGAGGAATGTTCTGATAAGTCTCTTGGTGAATGTCTATATCTACTTCTGTTGTTTGTGGAAAGTTTGAATCCTTAGATAGAAATTTGTTTTAACAGGAAGTTTTTCCCTTTTATAAAAATGGATTTGGGGGAGGTTTGGGAAGGCACACCTGCAGTGCTCAGGTCTTACTTTGTGCCCAGAGATCACTCCTGGCGGTGCTCTTGGCTCCATATAGAATGCCAAGGATCCAACCCCAGTCTGTCGTGTGTGAAGCAAACATCCTACCTCTATACTATGTCTCTCACCTCCCCTGCATGCCCTCCCCCAAATTCAGCACTCAGGAAACCACCTCCTGGCATGCAATTCAGCTTTTTGAGCTATATCTCTCCAGCCTATTTCTGTTACAGTGAAGTCTGGCTAAAAACCAAAAAAAAAAAAATCATATTATTTTGACTCCTTAGGTTGCATATAAGTAGCAATTCTCTATGAGACTGTCATTACTTATTCACCACTCTGTTAGACAAGTCTGTACATTTTAGTGATGATCTGTCACTGAAGCCTGCATATTACATACATTAGAATGGTTACTCAAGTTGGTGGTGGTTAAAGGAAATGAAACATAAAATGGGTATGACTAAATACAGGTAAGAATCCTGCAATTGTATGTTAAAGAATTTGCATTGTTAAGTACTGGGCATAGGTGTACATTTGAATTATAGTGAAACAAATGTGAACATATTACTGACAATACACAGTATTGTCACTTGCACTGAGATCCTGATACATCCCACTAGAGAAATTTTATGGGAAATCATAAGAGATGTTCCAGACTGTTACTAGGCTTGTACTGAGCTCAGAAGCAATGGATAAGTGTAAGAAACAGAAGAAAACTTTAAAATAATTGGTTGGGAGAGTATTAAACTTAGGAACATAAATTGGCTGCCCTGAAAAAAAGGCACTCAGTTGTTAAGTTGTAATACTTTGGAAAAAATTAGCTATGGTATTGCAACTAAAGCTATAAAGCCAGTCAGTGTACATCTGATGGGAATTGTAGGAATTGTAGCATGGAATAGAAATTGAAAGAGGAGGGGCTGGATAGTACAGCAAGTAGGGAGCTTGCCTTGCATGCGGCCAACCTGGGTTCAGTCCCCTGAACTCCACTAGAAGTGATCCTTGCATGCTGAGCCAGGAAGAAGCCCTGAGCACCGCTGGATATGACCCCAAAACTGAAAAAGAAAAGATACTGAAAGAAGAGATGTTCGGAGATATAACAAAAGCCTTGAGGGTGAAAGTATCCAGAGTTTGGACAGCCTAGAGTTCAACAAAAAGATAGCTGGAGGCTGGAGAGAGAGCACAGTGGTAGAGTGTTTGTTTTGCACATAGCAATTCCAGGACGGATGGTGGTTCGAATCCTGATATCTCATATGGTCCCCCATGCCTGCCAGGAGCAATTTTGAGAGCAGAGCAGAGCCATGAATAATACCTGAGTGCTGCCAGGGATAACCCAAAAACAAAAAACAAAACAAACAAAAAAAAGATAGCTAGGAAAGGAATACTGACATCTTAAAATCCACCCTTCAGTCTTTTGCATTGGGGATGAAGTAGCCCTTTCAACGAGCTTCTGAAAAGATGTAGCAGATTGAGGATCGCTGGCCATGTGTGTAGCACTTGTTCCCCATCCATTCTCCTACTCTTACTTTAGATGCCGGATTTCCCATCCCTACTTCACAGGAAAGTGGAAACACTCCTGTATATATATTAAGGGACAAAAAAATTCTCAGCAGAGGTATGAACTTAAGAATTTTTTAGATTGAGTCTTAAAAAATAATACTGATGAAAGGAGATAGATCAGAAGAGTTGCACATACCTTGAACACTATGAGTTTGATTTTTGGTACCAAAATGCTTCCCAGTACTTCAGGGTACATCTTTGGTGGTCCAAAGCATTACTAAACATTTTTAAAATAATATCTTTATTTAAGCATCATGATTATAAACATGCATGCAGTTGGAATTCAGTTATAAAAAAGAATTCCCTCTTCTACCAGTACAGCCTTCCCATCATCAATGCCCCATCTCCCACATCCCCCACCCCATGCCTGTATTCAAGACAGGCATTCTACTTTTCTCACTCATTAGCATTGTCATGGTAGTCGTTAGTGTAGTTATTTCTCTAACTCCACTCACCACTCTTTGTGGTCAGCTTCATATCCTGGGTGGGTCCTTCCAGCCCTCTGGAAGGGCTGTGTTTATTGTCTCTGGGTATTATTACAATATGGTCTTTTTTGTTTTTTTTTTCTCTTAAATCCCACAGATGAGTGAGACTCTTCTGTATTTATCTCTCTGACTCATTTCACTCAGCATAATAGTTTCCATGTCCATCCATATGTAGGAAAATTTCATAACTTCATCTCTCCTAACTGCCGCATAATATTTCATTGTGTATATATACCACAGTTTCTTTAGCCATTCATTTGTTGAAGGGCATATTGGTTGTTTCTAGAGTCTGGCTATTGTAAATAGTGTTGTAATGAATATAGGTGTGAGGAAGAGATTTTTGAATTGTATTTTTGTGTTTGTATGGTATATCACTAGGAGTGTTTTAGCTGGATTATATAGGAGCTGAATTTCCAGTTTCTTGAGGATCTCCATATTGTTTTACATAAAGGTTGGACTAGACGGCATTCCCACCAAAACACTACTAATTGAGTAGTAGTGCTTTCTAAAACTATCAGGTTACACCATCAGATGCAGATGACCATGTAAGCTATTAAACACAGCTGTGGAAAGAGGGGTGGAGAAAAAAAGGGGGGGTGGGTAAATAAAATAGAAAAACAAGTAGACATTTCAGAATACATTACGAGATTTGTGAACACATACAATTTCAAGTTTCCAAAGAGAAACATATGGTTATCTACCATACAAATTGATTTTTGTGCATGCCATTGTGGCTCACATTTGAATGTGGCTTAGCAAATTGGAGTGCTGGGCTGGTGTCTGTGTCATCAGATTAAAAGGTATGGAAATCAGGGGGCGGAGCAATAGCACAGTGGTAGGGCATTTGCATTGCACATGGCTGACCCAAGATGGACCTAAGTTCCATTCCCTGTGTCCCATATGGTTCCCCAAGCCAGGAGCAGTTTCTGAGTGCATAGCCAGGAGTAACCCCTGAGCATCACAGGGTGTGACCAAAAAATAATAATAAAATAAAATAAAAGGTATGGAAATCAGACTTGCTATTAGACTTTTCTAGGACATGGAATATTTCTTGTTTTTCTTTTAGGATGCCATATCCAGAAACGTTCAGGGATTTCTACGGGCTCTGTGCTCAGGAGTTACTCATGGAAGTGATCTGAGAACCCTAAGGGGTATCAAATTCAGGTCAGACACTTGCAAGGCAAGTACCACTGTACTGTCTCTCCAACCTTAGGACATAGAATATTAAATAACAGTGGAACATGGGGGGTCGGGTGGTGGCGCTGGACGTAAGGTGCTTGCCTTACCGCGCTAGCTTTGGACGAACCGAGGTTCGATCCCCCGTGCCCCATATGGTCCCCCAGGCCAGGGGCGACTTCTGAGCGCATAGCCAGGAGTAACCCCTGAGCATCACTGGGTGTGGCCCAAAAACCAAAAAAAAACAAAAAAACAAAAAAACAAAACAGTGGAACCATGTTTAAATGTACTCGTGCTTTACATTTTGAGCTCATAATCTTTTCATTGTCATTCAAGAGAGTGGCCAAGTGATTTTTATCCTACCCACTATCACCCCCTGGATGGATTGTATCAAAATGAAAAATTAATCTCATAAAGTAGATGTGGAGTTTAAGAAAAGTGAAAAGCAATAAACTTATTTTTCAACTTCAAGACATTAATAATTACAGCTAAGAAGTTTAATGCAATACTAAGAAATTTATTCATAGTAAGAGTAAAGCTTTAAAGTCAAGCCTCTGGAACAAATTTTAATGTGATTTTAAGGTGGCTGGGAAAGGAGGAAGTAGAAAGGCTATTTCCTATTGTTCAAAAACTTCTAAGGAAAACTGTAGATTTTGAAATTGCTTGCTATTAGACTTTTCTAAGACATGGAATATTTCCTGTTTTTCTTTTAAGGAAACATACCCAGTGACGTTCAGGGATTACTACTGGCTCTGTGCTCAGAAATTACTCCTGGAAGTGATCTGGGAACTCTAAGGGATATCAATTTCAGGTCAGACACATGCAAGGCAAGTGTTAATTGAAATTAATACTTAAGGGAAATTTAACCTAGCAATTTCAATTCGGAGGTTTCATCAAGTAGTTAAAATATGTAGAACTACATATTTCAACATACAAGACTGTTGAAATATTTAATAGTGGCAGTTGATTTGGAAGAATACTCTAACATGGAGAGGGGAACTATTGTATCATGTTTAACCTTTTTAATCACAGGTACTTATTTTGTAGAACTTTAGAAATGTTTTAAGAATTCACCTTCCCCCCCACCAAATTAAAAGGTAAGGGTTAGAGCATGGATTACCAAATCTAACTGACCATGATATCGATAATATGCTCTGTGACCTAAGAGTGGCTGTTTAACACTTTAATGCTTTCTTAAAAATTATTTATTGGTTTTAGGCCACACCCAGTGATGCTCAGTGCTTACTCATGGCTCTGCATTCAGAAATTACTCCCAGCTGTGCTTGGGGGACCGTATAAGATGTTGGGAATGAACCTGGGTCTGCTACATGCAAAGCAAACATCCTGCCCACTGTTCTGTCACTTCAGCCCTAACTTTTTTTTTTTTTTTTGGTTTTTGGGTCACACCCGGCAGTGCTCAGGAGTTACTCCTGGCTCCATGCTCAGAAATTGCTCCTGGCAGGCACGGGGGACCATATGGGGCACCGGGATTCGAACCGATGACCTTTTGCATGAAAGGCAAACGCCTTACCTCCATGCTATCTCCCGGGCCTGAGCCCTAACTTTTTAATGACTTTTTAAAATACTTTCTGACAGGAAAATTCTATAAAGTTCAAATTTAAGTGGCCATTGGACATGAGATTTGCTGATAATAATGGTATTTCAAATAATAAAAGAGCATGGGTTACTTAGTGGTAAGAATTGGTTATCTGGGGTTAAGTGACCTGAATAACCGCTGGTACCACATGGCCTACTGACCACCACCCACCCATCAGGTGTAGCTCTTTAGATCTCTGAGTATCATAGGGTTGCACTGGTTATTCGTGTATTGAACCCATCTGCCCAATTGACTGTGTATTATTGGTTGTGGTCCCAGGTGCTCTCCCTCCTCACACACACAAGGTTATCTGAGGAATAGTATTTATAGTTGGATTGTTTCTGTTAGGAAAATTGAAATAAGGAATTTACACCAAAAATTGTCAATCTTACTCCATTAATAACAACAAAATTATTGTATAATTGGAAATATCTCACACCTATTGAACACTTGTTCATATTTTCTTGTTAACACATTTCAAGGTATATTCTGTAATTGTTGCCATTTAACAAATGAGAATTGAAGCTTATAGAAATTTAAAAACTTGTCTTATAAAATGATAGAGCAGATATAGACCATCAGACTATCTATATCTATAATCAACACCATTTATATACATCAGGATATACCGAAGTTTCTCTCTTTAAACATTAGCCAGAATATGGTATAGGGGTTAAGTCACTTGTCTTGCATAAAGCTGACACTGAATTTGATTCCCCACACTACATATTGTCTCTTGAGCACAGATCCAAGAAGGATCCTTGAACACAGAGCCTAGGGCATGGTCCAGAGCCATAGTTCAGCATGCAGGGAGCTTGCATCCCCAGCATCCCCTGATAGGTTCCCTGAACCCAACCAGGAGTGATCCCTGAGCACAGATACAGGAGTAAGCCCTGAGCATAGTTGGGTATGGCCCAAAAACCTAAAGCAGAAAACAGCCAGGAGAAATCCCTGATCTCCCATAACCTATTGTATAAATGTGTATTTACCTAACCTTGCCCATATTGGTGTACTCTTAAGTTGCTTTTATTTTGCTATTACATGCCATTAACAATCATCTTATATATGTTACTTTCTATGCTAGTATGGCTATTCCTGTAGAATAGTATTTTAAAGGTGCAATTATAAATTTCTAGATTAAAGAACATGCCATTTATGTCCATTTTGGTGTGTAGTTTGTCTTTAATCAATGGAATTGGGACATCTTAGAAGGAACATCAAACAAATTCATTTTGCAGAAATCTGAAATATCAAGTATGTTCAAGATTACATAGGTATTAAGCAGCTATTATAGTTGACCTAGTTATTTTCACTGTACTTTAGTCTCGCTTAGCATATTTTTCTACCTTTGAGAGTGATACTTAGAATATCATTCCTGTTTGTCTTATTAAAATTTAGGTACCAGGACTATAGATTTTCCCAGAAATACTCATCCTGAGGACACATCCAGTATTGTTTATTATTTTCTCCAACACAGTGCCTGTCTTGTGCAGCTTTTGGGGCAGCAATAACAAAGTACCTCAGACTAAGTACCTTATAAACAACCAATGTCCAAGTGTCCAGCATGGTTGGGATTCTGGTAAGAGTAATGGGACTATCAGGAGGTCTCATTCTATAGGGACATTAATCTTCTTCATGAGAATTTTACTCCCATGAGTTAATTGCCCTGAAGATTCCACCTCCTCATATCATATTGTGGATTAGGGTTTTAATATGTGAATTCAAATCTGAAGTCCATTACAATGGTTGGCATATACTAGATGCTTTAGTACTTGTTAAATGAGTACTATCTTATACTTGTATTTTTAAATACTGGCAACTTACTCGATTATATTTTATTATTATAATAATCATCAATTCCTCAATAAATTAAAATGCCTGATTTCTGAGACTGGGAGATAGTATAGTGGTTAGGGCATGCATGTGCCCAACCTAGGTTCAATTCCTATATCACATGATCTCCCCCATCCTATTGGGTGCAGACATTGAGGTCCTGAGTTATCAGCTGTTGTGGCTTTTAAGGTTCCTAACTCAATTTGAGTTACATTTTTCTTTGTTTGACTCCTGGGAAGGTTTTTGTTTGGTTTGGTTTTTGACCACACCTGGCAATGTTCAGAGCTCTATGGCTCTGGGATCACTCTCGGTGGGCTCGGGGATATATAGGGCTCCAAGGATCAAACCTGGGTTGGCTGAAACTGCAGGGCAAGTGACCTACCCCACTATATTATGACTCTGGTCTCTTGCCTAATAGTTTTATGTCTGGATATCAGACATTGTGAATTTTATTTTGCTGAGTACTTATTTTTACATTTTACATTTTGCATTTTAGTTGAAACAGTCTATTCTTGTCAAATTTCAGGCAATTTTTTTTCTGCACTGAGATTTTACTTTATTTATTTATTTATTTTGAAACAAATTTTTAAGATTTTTTTAGGCAGGACAGAACCATGTTTAGTCTAGAACTAAATTTTTTCACTACTAAAGTAAGATTTGGGGGGGGGGGGGTCAGAACAATAACACACAGGGTAGGGTGTTTGCCTTACACATGGTCGACCCAAGTTCATTCCCTGACATCCCATATGGTCCCCGAGCCTGCAGGAGTGATCCCTGAGTATAGAACCAGGAGTAAACCCTGAGTTCCAACAGTGTGGCCCAAAAACAAACAAAAAGACTGAGTCCTCTATCTAGTGGCCCATGAATTCTGAGTTTTTATTGTCTGTTTGGTGGGAACATACATATATTATTTTCTAGCCATATGTAAATACTGAGTTCAGGAGTGTGTGTGTGTGTGTGTGTGTGTGTGTGTGTGTGTGTGTGTGTGTGTTGGTCTTTGTTTAGCATCAGTAAGTGTCTTCATATGCCTGTATTGACTAGGACTTGCTGAATGCCCAAATGGTTTTTTCTTCATATTTCTATAGTCTTTGCTCTGTAATTCTTTTGCTAATTCTGTCATTAGAACTTAGATTAGCTCCTTCTCAACACTTGGACACTTGCTTAGGTTCCCTCCATGAAACCTAGGTCAGTTCCCTGTTTTATGTCATTTCAGGATCACTGGTTTTATTACCAGTATCATCCACTATTGTTCAGCATATCATTATTTTATTAGTATATTATTTTATCATCAGTATATTCAGAATACCATTGTTTGTATGTTGGATTTAAAATTTCTGGTGTATGTAACTTGTGACTATTTTTTTTCTAATCAGTAGGTGTCTTTTCCTTTTATTTTAGTGCAAAAACTTTAGCTTGCTGACATCCTGTTTTATGATTTTTGTTTTGTTTGTTCAGGGTTTATGTTTTTGTTTTTGTTTTGGTCAACTGGGTAATGCCATTGGAAATTCCTCTGAAGTCAAGGTCTTGGAGAATTCTTGCCAGTGTTTCCTCACTGTGTTTATTTCCTAAACTTAGATTTGAGAATCAGAGAGGCAGAACCATCAATAGGACACTTACCTAGCACACAGCTGACCTAGGTTCTATACCCAGCATTCTATAAGGTCAGCTGAGCACCACCAGGAGTGATTCCTGAGTACAGAGCCAGGAATAACCTGAAAGCATCATTGGGTATGGTCTAGTTACCCCATATAAATTTTTTATCAATAGCTTTCATCCATTTGAAGTAAACTTTATGTACGGTGTGAGATAAAGGTTTAATTTCCTTTTTTTTTTTAATGTGGCTGTCCAGTTTTACCAGCACTGTTTATTAAATAGTCTTTCCTTGTTCCACTCATGCACCTAGCCCCTTTGTTGTAAATTAACTACCCATACATTTGAACATTTATTTCTGGTTCTTAATTCTATTCAGTTGAGAGTCTGTTTTTGTTTCAGTACCATGCTGCTTTATTACTATAGCTTGGTAGTATATATTAAAGTCTGGGAATGCATTTCCTCCCATCTTTTTTCTTAAAGTTCTTTTGTCTGTTTTGGAAGCTTTATAATTCCATACAAATTTTTAAAGTAGTCTATGCTTGAAAAAAATGCCATGGAAATTTTGATGGGATAAACATTGGATAAATCTTTCTGTTTGTTTTTTGTTTTTTTGTTATTTTGGTTTTGGGGTCATACCCAGCTGCACTCAGGGGTTATTCCTGGTTCTACGCTCATAAATCGCTTCTGGCAGGCTCGGGGGACCATATGGGATTCCGGGATTCGAACCACTGTCCTTCTGCATGCAAGGAAAACGCCCTACCTCCATGTTATCTCTGTGGCCCCTAAATCTTTTATTTTTACCAACCACAGAGTTATGCAGTTTACATATTCTAAATAATAGTTACAGGAACGTTTTAAAATTTCACTAGATGATGATGGTTTTCTCTATAATCAGCATATAAAAAATCTCAAATCATGCATGTTGGGATAGGAGCAATAGCACAGCAATGGGGTGTTTGCCTTGGATATGGCTGACCCAGGAAAGACCCGGGTTTGATGACCAGCATCCCATATGGTTCCCTGAGCCTACAGGAGCAATATCTGAACACAGAGCCATGAGTAACATCTAAGCTTTGCCAGTTGTGACCCAAAAAGTAAAAAAAATTAGTAAATAAATGAAGTAAACCTGTATGTCATTTAAGGGAGAGAGAAAGGTAACTAGTGCTGCCATTTATAATTATTTAAGCAGATTTAAAACTTTTTGTTTCTGGGGCCCAAGAGATAGCATGGAGGTAGGGCCCTTGCCTTGCATGTAGAAGGATGGCAGTTCAAATCCCGGCATCCCATAAGGTCCCTCTAGTCTGCCAGGAGCAATTTCTGAGCCTAGAGCCAGGAGTAACCCTGAGCACCACTGAGTGCGGCCCCAAAAACAATTAATCAATCAACCAATAAATAAAGTTTAAAAAAAAGAAAAAAATAGAAAACTTTTTTGTTTCTGATTCTATTTTTCCTTTATAAGATGAAGGTAATAATTATACACATCTGGAAGGATGGCATGGCAATATATAAAAATACTTGATGAATAAATATTTTTCAAGTCTTAGGTATCATAAGCCCAAGTATGTTTATGCAGAATCTTACCTCTGTGTGTGTGTGTGTGTGTGTGTGTGTGTGTGTGTTTCTATACTAAAACAGAGACCTTGGTATATGATGAATACTGTTTGGTTTCATTAAAAAGTAAATTTAGGATTATACTACTTATGAATTCCTCACTCAAAGTTTATATTATGTTGCCTAGGGTGAGAGATGTGACTCATGGTAAAGTGTTATACGCCTTTTGTGTATGCGACTTGGATTCATTCCCTGCACTGCAGAATATAAAAATAAACATATTGTATTTAAAACTTGATGTTTTAATAAAAGGTGGAGACATTCAGTTATATGCTATTCTTTACCATAATTTTTGCTTCAAAACAGTTTAATTATAGTGTAGTTGAATATGACTGTATTAATAATTTATGCATAATTATATCTACATTTTTCATGCTACTAATAAATGGGATAATAGTAACTTGTAGTAAGAGAAATCCAAGTTTTATCTTTTAAAACGTGAAATTCAAGTGTTTTTTTCCCATCCCATTTACAGAATTCATGATTGAGTTTGTCATACAATGTTCTAACACCCATTCCTTCACCAGTGGTCATTTCCCACCACCAATGTCTCATTTTTGTTCTTTTAGGCTCTGTGGTTTGCAGTATTGTTAGTGAAGGGGTATCATGCATATCACTATATCACTTTACCTCCTTTTCAGCAGCCATTTCTTGTCTAGATCATTTCCAATTGTCATAGTGGTCCCTTTTCTGCCCAAACTGCCTTCCCTCTTTGTGGCAAGCTTCCTACTATGGATCATCCTCTTTTTTTTTTTGTTTTTTTTTTTTTGTTTTTTCGGGCCACACCCGTTTGACGCTCAGGGGTTACTCATGGCTAAGCACTCAGAATTTGCCCCTGGCTTTGGGGGACCATATGGAACGCCGGGGGATCGAACCGCGGTCCTTCCTTGGCTAGCGCCTCTAGCGCCACCTCGTCGGCCCCTGGAACAGTCCTCTTGGTCCTACTCTCTATCATCTCTTGATATTATTACTATACTAGCTTCTTTTTAATATCCCACAAATGAGTGCAGTCATTTTGTCTGTCCCTCTCCCTTTGACTCATTTCACTCAGCATAATACTCCATATCCAGCCTTGTATAAACATGTATTTCTGGGTCATATGGGAACTCAATTTCTAGGTCTTTGAGGAATGTCCATATTGTTTTCCAAAAAGGCTGGACCAGTCTACTTTACCACAAGCAGTAAATGAGAGTCCCTTTCTCCCCAAATCTGTACCAGCACTAGTTGTTCTTGATCTTTTTTATGTGTTCCAGTCTCTGTGGTGTGTGATGATATATTGTTGTTTTGATTTTCATCTCTCTAATTATTGATAATGTGGAGCATTTTTTCACGTGCCCTTTGGACATCTGTATTTCTTCTTTGAGGAAGTTTCTGTTCATCAATTATTCCCATATTTTTGATAGTGTTAGCTTTCCTTGTTGAGATCTGCCAATACCTTACATATCTTAGGTTTTGGATGAGTAATTTCTCCCAGTCTGTGGGCAGTCTTGTATCCTGATCATCTTTTCCTTTGAGATGCAGAAGCTTCTTAGTTTATTATAGTCCCCTTTATTTATCTTTTCTTGCACTTGCTTGAACAGTGGTGTTTTATCCTTGAAGATGCCTTTAGCTTTAATGTCATGGTGTCCTCTATGGCATCAGATCTGGTATCACGGTCATCAAACTCTTTTGATTTGACTTTTGTGCACAGCATTAAAAAGAATTCTAAGGGCCAAAACAATAGCATAGTGGTTAAGGTTTGCCTTGCACACGGCTGACCCAGGATTAATCCCTAGCATCCCCTCTGGTCCCCAAAGCGTGCCAAGAACAATTTCTGAGCACATAGCCTGGAGTAGCCCCTGAGTGCTGCCAGGTGTGGCAAAAAATAAAAAGAGGTCTGAATTCATATTTTTGCTTGTAGTTGACCAGTTTTCCCAGCACCACTTGTTGAAGAGGCTTTTCTTGCTTCATTTCATACCTCTTACTCCTTTTTCAAAGATTACGTGAGCATATACCTGAGGGTTTATCTCAGGATATTCAAGTCTCTTCCATTGATCTGAGGTCTATCTTTATTCTAATACTATAGTGTTTTAATAACTGCTGCTTTGTTGTACAGTTTGAAGTAGGGGAAAGCATTGCCATCCATCTTTTTCCCCCCAAGGATTGCTTTAGCTATTCATTGAAGTTTATTGTTCCATATGAATTTTACAAGTGTTTTATCTGTTTGAAAAAAATGCCCTAGATGTCCTTATAAGAGATTCAATGAAGGTAGCAAGCGGCTGAGGGGAAAAAAAGAAATTGAATTAAATCTATACAATTCTTTGGAAAGTATCGCCATATTAATGATGCTACTCCTCCCAATTTGTAAGAAGGGGATCTGTTTTCATTTCCTTGTGTCTTCTATTTCTTGAAGTAGTGTTTTATAAGGGTTTTATTTTTTGGTATGGGTCTTTCACCTCTTTAGTTAAATTGATTTTTATTGATACCATTGTGAATTACAATTGCAATCACAGTTGTATTTCAGGCATATAGTGACAGTGAATTAGAGCCATCCCCACCATGAGTGTTGACCTCCCCTCCCTCTACCAGAGTTCCCAGCATGTATCCCATGCCTCCAACCTTAGCCACTTGGTCTACCAGTGGAATAGGTCCATTTCATGTTTAGCTTGTTATAGTATGGGTCTCTTGATTCTATTGTCATTGACTTTGGCTTGGGTATTTAGTTCTGACCTATTTATTTTTTCCACTCAATGCACCTAAGACCACTTGGCCCTTGGGTCCCATCCACTATTTTTTTTCTCAATTTATAGGAAGACATAGAAATATGAGGCAAAACAAAATTATTCATGTTCTAAGATTTTGTGAAAAAGGCAGGAGCCCCTATGTAGAAGATATAAATAAGATTTAAATTTAAAGGGGAGGCAGATGTGGCAAGGTTTTAGGGATTTTTTGTTTGTTTTTTTGTTTTTGTTTTGTTTTGGGGGTTTGGAGGAGTTTTTTGTTTTTGTTTATTATTATTATTATTTGTTTTTTATTCATTGGTTTTTTTTGTTTTTTGTTTTTGTTTTTGTTTTTGTTTTGTTTTGTTTTTTGCATAGGCACCTAAATGTTGGGGAAATTAGAAGGGAAATTCCCTTCAGTGTCTTCACCCATGAACCATACTATCTGTCATAAGAGTGACTACAGGCTCCAGGCTTATTAGTTGTCCAACCCCAAGGTCTTTCTTTTTGGTCCCAGGAAAAGTTCTATTTAGTCACGGTTGTCATAATCAGCCTAATGTAATTAGAGATCTGGTTTTTGCACAGTCCTAGGACATAGCTCGGGTGTCACGGAGTGTCTTCTGATTTGATCTCACTGTTAGATGGTGAAGTAGGGAAACGTCCCCTTAGATCAAGTTGTTGCTATTTCTTCATGTCAGAGTTTCATGAACTTTCCCTGGAGCTAGTTGGTGCCAGAGTGGCATTAGGACCTCCTCCAGGGGGAGTTTGATTCCTGGTGCTGGTGCAGAAAGCTGTGCCAATTGTAAGATTGAGATCCGGGGTTCAGGGTTAAATGGTGATATCCAATCTGTTGAGGTCTAAGTCAAGTCCCTATGACAAATGTTCAGGGTGAAAGGTGCCCCTGCACTATAAAATTTATAGGTTCTTGGGACCGAAGCGATAGCACAGCAGTAAGGCAAACGGCCAATATGTGGCCAACACAGGACAGACCCAGTTCAAATCCCAGCATCCCAGATGGTCTCCCCACCCCCAGCCTGCCAGGAGCAACTTCTGAGTGCAGAGCCAGGAGTAACTTCTGAGCGCTCCAGGTGGCCAAAAAAAAAAAAAAAAAAAAATTACGGGTTCTTATCCCTATTAAATAAGAACTTCTTTCAATACATAAGATTTCTCCATTTTAGTGTGTCTATGCAAAAAGGAACAATGCCATATGATATTATTGGTGTGTTTGGGGGTAAAAATAACTAGCTGGACAGTCATTTTGACCTGACCTCGTATCCCAACCAAGACTTTTCTACTAGAATTTCCTACTAAGCATATCCCCCCAAAAAAGGGATGGAGGAAGCTATGAGGTACTTGATTTTCTGGGGTACAATTGTGAATAGGATTGTTTTAATTTTATTTATTTATTTTATTTTTCGATTTTGGTTTTTGGGATACACCCAGCAGTGCTCAGGTATTAATCCTGACTCTGTGCTCAGAAATCGCTCCTGGTAGGCTCGGGGGACCATATGGGATGCTGGGGATCAAACCAGTGTCTGCTCTGGATTGGCCGCTTGCAAGGCAAGCACCCGACCACTGTGCTATCTCTCTGGCCCCAGGATTGTTTTTTAAATATCTCTTTCTTTTTCATTGTTTTTATATAGGAAAGCCATGAATTTTGACATATTAATTTTTTAATATTTTCTCTCTAGTTTTTTTTATTATAACACTGATTTACCAAGTTGCAAATAATAGTCATTTTAGGTGTTGACTTTTCAAACACAAATCTCACCACCAGTGTGATCAGCCCTTAACCATTATGCCAATCACCTACCCACCACCACCGCCTGCATCCATGCAGGCCCAGACAAATTGATTTCATATTGCATGTTACAACACACAAGCAATTGGAATTATCAAATCTTAGATCAACATTGATGAATTTGAAATGTTGTTAGATCTCTCAGTGGTATAACTAGAGTCAGTGTCTAAGGTTTTACTGGACTGTGGTTGGATGCTATAGTTGAACCGACAGTGCTACTGGTTAGGCTCACTGAAGTGGGTATATTATTCTGAAACTTTCCCATCAGATTTTCTGTGATACGGGGCTGACACTACAAAATATTGAGGTGTCCGGGATATATAAATCTAAAACAAATTAAGTGATTTGGAAGTTGAATAAGGTTAAATTGTGAAGCTGGGCCATTTCTGTTTCTATTGGAGGGTGGCAGGGGGTGGTTTGGGGCTGCTGTAATTCATGCAGAAAGAGAAATCTGCTTGCAATTTAATTTTGTAGTTTTCCTCTTTACTCTAAAAAAATCTATTTCTAAAAGCTTTTCTATAGAGTTTTAGGATTTTCTAAATATAGTATCATGTCTTCCGCATATAATGAGAGCTTGACTTCTTTTCCTATCTGGCTGCCCTTGATAGCTTTTTCTTACCTAATTGTCATGGCAAGTACTTTTAATACTATATTGAATAGACTTGGTGAAACCTTATCTGATGCCTAATCTTAGAGGAAAGGCTTTTAGTTTCTCCCCCATTTAGTATGTCGCTGTGGGCTTGTGTTAAAATGGCTTTGATTATATTGAAGCAAGTTTCTCCAACTCCCATTTTGTTGAGATTTTCTTTTTATCATGACTGGTGCTAGATCCTATCAAATACTTTCTCTGCATTTATTGATATGATCTATTATTTTTCTTTTTTCTTTTATTGATATGGTATATTTTGTTGATTGACTTTCATATGTTTAGCCATCAATCCCTGGAATGAATCCTACTTGGTTTTGGTGTTTAATCTTTAAAATTATAGTATAGTCCTAGAATCAATATTAACTTTGCATCTTTTTTTTTTAATTATATTGTTTTCTTTTTTTTTTTCTTTTTGGTTTTTGGGCCACACCCGGTGACGCTCAGAGGTTACTCCTGGCTATGCGCTTAGAGGTCGCTTCTGGCTTGGGGGACCATTTGGGAAACTGAGGGATCAAACCACGGTCCGTCCTAGGCAAGTGCAGGCAAGGCAGGCACCTTACCTCCAGCGCCACCGCCCAGCCCCTTAACTATATTGTTTTCTTAAAAGCATAATTCTTAGGCTGGAAAGGTGGTTTAGGGACTAAGGCACTCATTTTGCATGTGATAGAGACTGATTTAATCTTCAACATCGAATACAGTCCCCTTAGCACTGATAGTAGTGGCCCCAATTTGACTAGGTTTTGCCCAGTACCGTCCACTCAACACCACCCCCCAACAAGAGCATAGTCCTCTCCTAATTTTTTGTACATATCAACTAAAACAAGATTTTGTTGTCAGTGGCCCATACACAGATGTACCTCAGGGCTTCCTCCTGACTTGAAACAGATGTTTTTAAAATAATTTTTATTTTGACCAAAGTGAATTACAAATCTTTCACAGTAATATTTTAGGTACATAGTGACATTGAATCAGGGGCATTCCCACCACCAATGTTGTCCTCCCTCCAGCCCTGTTCCCAGCATGCATCCCATATCCCATTATGTTGCCCCCTGGGCTGCTAGTAAAAGTGGTTCCCTCTGTGTCTAGATTGTTGTAGATTGAATATCAATTCTGTTGTCATTGGTTTTGGATTTGGTGTTTAAAGTCTGATCATTTTTTATTTCTACTTAATGTTCATACAACTATTTGGTCTTGGTACCCTCCATTATTTCCCCTTCAATATGTGAGGCAGAACAAGATGGTTCAAGTTATATGGTTCTGTTTGGAGGAAAGGAAAAAAGGGGAGGGGCAAAAATAAAGCAAACAAACAAAAAAAAAACAGAGAAGTCCTTCTAGAGGCTATAAATATCAATTTAAGAGAAGAAAGGGAAAAAGGAAGAAAAACATAAAAAATACAAAAAAAAATCAAACAAAAGAACCTGAAAAGTACCACAGCAATAAAGACAACAACCAAACAATAACCACGATCCTGAAATAAAAACTAAACAAACCACACCAAAAAAAAAAAAAAGAAGAAGAAGAAGAAGAAGGAAAAATAAGCAACAACAATAACAAAAAGAATTAATTTGTGCTTCTTTTTTTTCTATAGGCACAGTAAATATTGGAGAGATTAGAAAGGGAATTCCCTTGATCTAAGAGATACAGGATTTCCCCGCCCTTGAAGCACATTGTCATGGGAATAACTACAGGCTCTGTACATGTACTTTTACTCTCCCCTAGGTCCTTTTGTGATGTCTGGAAACTTTCCGCTCAGTCGTGGATAATAAAATCAGGCCTCTGTAACTAGAGATCTTCATCCCAGGATTGATGCAAAAAACAAGACCACCAACTAAAGAAGACTGATTAAAGATATCATGGAGGTAAGGCATTTGCCTTGCATACAGAAGGACGGAGGTTGAATCCTGGTATCCCATATGGTCTCCCGAGCCTGCCAGGAGCAATTTCTGAGCATAAAACCAGGAGTAACCCCTGAGCAGTGCTGGGTGTGACCACCCCCCCCAAAAAAAAACAAAAACAAACTAACAACCTACAGTGATGGACCAGAACTTCTATAACCATAAAGAAAGACTCCAGGGTAGGTTCCATCCATTGACCTGTGAAACAGATTTTTTTTAATCAATTAAACAATTGCCATCATTGTAAAATACCTTTGTGATAATTGAAAATACACGGTTATCGTTTGGTTAACTAAAGGAATAAGACTAAGGGTAGTTAAGTCAGTTGTTATCTTCAAAACGAAAGTTTGGATTTTCTTATATTTCATATAGATATGTGCCATAAGAAATAAATATCACAGCATATTTCACAGATGTCACACTTTTTCTAGTCACTAACAGTATGACTAGGTCTGATGTTCCAGAGCGATTTTCTTTACTAAGTTCTGTTGCACGTCTTTGAAAGCCTACGATAGTGTCATATACCTGAAAACGTTTTCTTAGAATAGAAGTTCTCTCTGCAGTAGAGGCCTATCTTGGTTCTTACTCCAGAGTTTTAATCTTTTACCTCTAAAGTTATGTCATAGTTTTAGGAAAAGATAAAAGCAAAACAGATGAACTCATGCAACTAACTTTAGCCTAAAATCTTATAAGTTTATAAAAAGTTTTAAAAGTTTTTTTCCTGACAATAAGCATAAAAAATGTTCTTTTTTTTCTTTTCTTTTCTATGTATAGACACTAGACTTTTCTGAACTTGTAGGAAATCTGTTGCTGTGTAATACAGTGGAAAGAATTATGTGACCTAATGTTCAAATAATCTACGAGACGATTTTGGATGTAGAAATGTTTAATATGTTTTCCAGATGTCTGTGACCTTTCAAAATTGTTTTTCATCCCACTTAATTTTTTTACACATTCCACACCCAGCGGTGCTGAAAGGAGTAGGGCCTGTGTTGGGGCTTCTCCAAAGATGTGCTTTGCCATAAGGGCCACATCCAGCTGTACTAGTAGATGGAGGCATTCTCTGCCAGGCTTGAATTCAGGGCTTTTTACATGCCAGGCTTATACCCTGACCCTTTAGCCAATCTCCCTGTTCTCCAAATCCCCACTTAATTTTAAGGCTCTTAACTGAGTTAAGACATAGAAAGTAATGATGTAGAATGCCTGAATAAACTGGAAGAAAATTACTCTCTGTAGCAAGCCATTATTAAGATAAAAAAAATTTTTTTAAGTCTAGAGTTTCAGTTCCCAAGTGGTCAGATCCTGTAGGTAAGAAATAGTGTGTTAATTGAAATATCATGTTAATAAAGTAATAAGAGATATAAGTTTCAATTACGGCCAGTGGATTTTGTCTATTATTGTGAGGCCCCACCATGTGGAATTCAAGGCTTGTTCCAATCAGGGATCATTCCTGGTGGTGCTTGGGGACCATATGCAGCTTTGGGATTTGAACTGGGTCAGCTACATGCAATGCAAGCATCTTAACCCCTGTATCTCTCTGGCAACAGGGAAGTAGATTTTTTTTTATTCGTTTGTTTATTTAGGTTCTTGGGCTACACCCAGCATTGCTCAGGAGTTTCTCTTGACTGCACTCAGGAATTAGTCCAGGAGGTGCACAGGGAACCACATGGGTGGGCTTTATGTGCAAGGTTAAAGCGCTACCCACTGTACTATCTCTCTGACTTTATCAAGGCCAATAGATTTTAATATAAACTATCCTAAGCATTTCTTTTATCCATTGAGGTTACAGATCTGTAAACAGTCTCCTTAAGAGTATTATGTGTAATATTTTGGTGTTTTGTAAGGTACTTTTCTTAGCACCTTTCCTGGCATCTTCTGAATAAGCTCTTTCATAGTATTGTGTGTACAGTAGTCAGAGAGTTAAGTCTACTAAAACTGCCAGCAACAATTTGATACACTTAAAACAAAATTCTAATTTATTCTGATCTGTTTCTTTCAGAAAAGACACCACTTATATGATGGAATTTTATCAGATTCTGTAGATAAAAATTCTTTATTCTGGATATCATAACAGTACCGGAAGCTTACAGCTTGTTTTTTTGTTTGTTTGTTTGTTTTTTGGCAAATAATTTTGACTACTGAAGGAAGAAAATTTCAACTCTAACAAAATTAATTTTAATATTGCCTATGGAAATCCTGATTTGCTTTTTTAATTTTTCATAACATCTACTTAAGTGATGAGCAAGCAAAGAACTTACTGCTTTAGACAATTCCACATGAATAAGAATGCCTAGAAAAGGGTTGATTCTTCAGATCCGGACCCACTGGCTACTATTGGGTCTTGCTTTACTCTGCAGTTTGGTAGTATTATTCTTGTACCTTCTGGAATGTGCTCCCCAGACTGATGGCAATGCATCTCTTCCTGGTGTGATTGGAGAAAACTATGGCAAAGAATATTACCAAGCCCTTTTACAGGAGCAAGAAGAACATTATCAAACCAAGGCCACCAGTCTGAAGCGCCAGATTGCCCAGTTGAAACAAGAATTACAAGAAATGAGTGAGAAGATGAAATCAATCCAAGAGAGAAAAAATACAGGAGCTAACAGTATTAGCTTCCAGGGCAATAAAGAACAAGCCCCTAGTGACCTCTTGGAGTTTCTTCATTCCCAAATCGACAAAGCTGAGGTTAGCATAGGCTCCAAGCTACCCAGTGAGTATGGGGTCGTGCCCTTTGAAAGTTTTACATTAATGAAAGTATTCCAGTTGGAAATGGGTCTCACTCGCCATCCTGAGGAAAAGCCAGTTAGAAAAGATAAGCGAGATGAATTGGTAGAAGTCATTGAAGCTGGCCTAGAGGTCATTAACAATCCTGATGAAGAGGATGAGCGGGAAGATGAGGCTGGTCCCCTGGGAGAAAAACTGATATTTAATGAAAATGACTTCATAGAAGGTAAGATGAAAAATTAATGAGACATAATTATTTTAAATATGTGGCAAAATGTTGTTAATGTAAGCTAAAATGCAAGTTGATTGATCTTCAAAACATTAAAATATTTAAATTTTATACCCACTATATTCTATCAAGAACTTCAAAATGGCTCTTGAAAAAAAAACCTATAATGTGAGCATTATAACAAAATAGATAATTTGGACCAGGAAGACAGATTAATATAAACCTATCTGTAGCATAAGGTGAAGAACTCTTTTTAAAAACTATATATATTTGCTTGTGTATGTGTCTACATACTTCTGTTATCTAGTCTTGATGTGTTCCATTTCATATTTTTTTTAAAAATGTACAAACTAGGGCTCTATTTGAAAACCATTTGGGTAAAGGAAAGAAAAGACTAAATTACTTGACAAGTTGTCATTCTGTATTTAGGAGAGAGGTAAAACACATACCAGGACATTCGGTGTCATGAGCAGCTTTGCAAAGCACATTTAGTATTTGGAAAAGTAAAGAAGAAACTCTGTTATCCTAATACAAATAACATAAAATATTTTATGTATCCAAACAAGGAACATACATAACTCAAAAGTTGAGGAACGGTGATAGAAATTTAAAATGCTGCTGCAAACAGTAATCATTCTGCATCTTTATTTGTCTTTATCTTAATATCATATACTAGATATTTAAATGCAGACCCAAAACCATTCTTGCTTAAGATTTCTCGACTTGATACCATAAATATTATACCACATGCAGTACTTTGTTGTGTACTGCACAGAATCCATGGCTACCTCTTGCTTTGGAGACCTCATGCAAAACTTTGTGCTTTTCTGTAGAATTTTAGCTGTCTTCTGTTGTAGCAACCAGTTACCTGCTATCACTTCCTGTTGGTTGGGTTGTGTTTTGCAGAAATGCTTCTTTTTCTGCCAGTTCAGTTTTTTTTTTCTTTTCGTTCTGTCGGTAGTTATGGTAGAATTGAAAACTGCAGAGGATGTTAGATAGCTAAGTAATGTGTATGATATTTTTACATCTGCTTATCTTATACTCTCCTTGAATTCTATCATGGGATTTTTCTCTACATTGAATATATTTTGCCTCCTCACTTTTCCTTCATTATGCCACTCCCTTAACTAAAAGAATAATTGCCCACAATGACAGAGTAAATCTTAGTACTCTTCTAGACTCAGATTGAATGTTACTTTTTCCAAGAAGTTGTCTCCAGTCTGCAAGGTTGAGATAGTATTTCCTATGTATTCTGGTAACCTCTCATAGCACTTGTATGCCATTTCCCCTATCTGATTTGTAGTTCCTACAAACCTTAGGAGGGATGGGATCAGGTATTTTTTGTTAATATTATTTCCAGATATTGATAAAGTGACTATAGGTTGAATCCCTTTTAAATCTGATACAGTGTGATTTTTAAGCACCACTAGGAGTGATATCTGAGCACAGAGCAAATAGTAATCCCTGAGCATAGCCAGATGTGGTCCCTTACCCCCTTTTCGTATTTTCAGAGGTCATACTTTCAGAGCCAGAGAGATAGTACAGGGGTTAAGCTGCCTTGTATACCACCCACCCCTGTTTGATCTCTAGCACCACATAGTCCCCTAAGCATCCCTGAGACTACAGAGCCCTTAAGCACTTCCTGGTGTTGCCCAAACCTTTGCTACGCCTCAAAAAAGACTTCTCAGTAGACTTCCATACATTTCTCCCAACATTTCAAATGAATGTATTTAAATCTACACCATTGTTTTGTCTTACTGAGTGCAGTGTATGTGTATATGATTGCCTATGTGTATTTGTATGTATGAATATATATATACATGTATTGTACTTATTTATGTTTATTTTTATGTCCTTACTAAACTGATTCTCAAACTTGGGACCAGATACCCATCTTTATAATGCCAATAACTGATTTTAAAAAAAGGTACTCAGGTTTCTTTTTGTTGAGTTGAACTGAAGAATAACAATATTTTACTTTAAAGTTTTGAATTTAAGATTGAGAGAATTTAAGATTGCCAGTAGATGGGTAAGAAAAAAATCCTTGCTGTGGCTGGAGAGATAGCACAGGTGTAGGGGTGTTTGCCTTGCATGCAGTCAATCCAGGATGGACCATGGTTTGAATCCGGCATCCCATATGGTCCCCCATGCCTGCCAGGAGCAATTTCTGAGCGCAGAGTCAGGAGTAACCCCTGAGTGCTGTCAAGTGTGGCTCAAAAACAAACAAACAAACAAAACAGAAGAAATGAAGAAAGAAAGAAAGAAAGAAAGAAAGAAAGAAAGAAAGAAAGAAAGAAAGAAAGAAAGAAAGAAAGAAAGAAAGAAAGAAAGGAAGGAAGAGAGAGAGAGAGAGAAAGGAAGGAAGGAAGGAAGGAAGGAAAGAAGGAAGAAAAGAAAGTGAAAGAAAAGGAAAAAAGAATGAGAGAAAGAGAAGAAAGAAAAGGGAGAAAAGAGTGAGAAAGAGAAGAAAGAAAAGGGAGAAAGGAAGAAAGAAGGAAGGAAGGAAGGAAGGAAGGAAGGAAGGAAGAAAGAAAGAAAGAAAGAAAGAAAGAAAGAAAGAAAGAAAGAAAGAAAGAAAGAAAGAAAGAAAGAAAGAGAAAAGAAAGAAGGAAGGAAAGAAAGAGAAAAAGAAGAAAGAAAAAGGAAAGAAAGGAAGAAAGAAGGAAGGAAGGAGGAAGGGAGGGAGGAAGGAAGGAAAGGAGGGAGGGAGAAAGGAAGGAAGGAGGAAGGGAGGGAGGGAAGGAAGAAGAGAGGAGGAAGGGAGGGAGGGAAGGAAGAAGGGAGGGAAGGAGGGAGGAAGGAAGGGAAGAAGGGAGGGAGGAGGAAGGAAAGGAAAGGAGAAAGGAAAGGAAAGAGGAAAGGAAGGGAAGGGAAGAAGGGAAGGGAAGGGAAAGGGAAAGAGAAAGGGAAAGGAAAGAAAAGGAAAGGAAAGGAAAATCCTTGCTGATTCTTGAAAGAAGCCAGGGTTGCAGTATTGTTTTTTTTAATCATGTTTCAATAAAGTGGGGAACAAGGGAGGCCGATTCAAGAAAAGAGTTCTAACTTTCTCCTCCATCCCCCTTGGCCAGCAATGCTCTGGGAGATGCTTGGCTTGGACCAGGACTGGCAAAGTCTGCTATGAGCATCACTAGATCCATGAAGTAGCACTCTGGCTGAATGAAGTCCAGTGATCCCTGCTATTCAATTTCTTGTGGGTACCATGAACTCAGGCCAGAACAAGGAATTGCTCTTTGCAGGAACGGAAAGTCAGTCCTAAATTCAGCACAGGTGTCTGGGTTTGTCACCATTCATTCCGTCACAGGAAAGAATTTTAGGAAGAAATGAAAGAGTGAATGAAACAAGATACTTTTATTGAATGAAATATATTTAGAATTATGTGAGAAAAGACAAAGAGGAAAAATAATGTGTTCAAGAGAGAACTTGGGATGGAGGGGGACTAGAAGGGCAGAGAGATATAGTGCACTGAGAAAGGCATATGCCTTACATGTTACCAAACCTGGTTCAATCCCAGGCATCCCATGTCATCCCCCAAATCTGATAAGATTAATTCCTGAGTGCAGAAACTAGAGTAATTCCAGAGCGCCACTGGCTGTGACCCCAAAACAACAAGAACAAAAAATTAAAGAAAAAGAGAGCATGGGGGCTGCAGCGACAGCACAGCAGTAAGGTGTTTGCCTTGCACACAACCAACACAGGACGGACGGTGGTTCTAATCCCGGTATCCCATATGGTCCCCCGAACCTGCCAGGGGTGATTTCTGAGCACAGAGTCAGGAGTAACCCCTGGGCACCGCTGATGTGACCCAGAAACGAGATGGGGGGGGGGGGGACTTGGAAAACCTGGGCTTGAAGAATAGACCTAGTATCATCTTTGTTTTTGCCATGGGTTTGTTTGCTGTTGTCAATTTGTTTCTACTCATTTGGTCAGGGGTGCTAGAGTAGCTTTTCAAGCAGATTTCAGAGGAGGCACCCCAGATATACTTGCTCAGCCAAGCAAGAGAATGCAATTCTAGGGCTTAAGGATGTGGCAGTATTTTAGTCTGTGGTGCTGGAGACTACCAAAGTCACCCCATGGTACTTGGGATTCAGTAGAGCTACACCTGACAGTGCTTGGGGTGGGATCAAACTGGGATCTGTGTATGTAAAGCATGTGCTCCTGCCCATTGTTGCTAGCTCCTTAGCCCCTACTTCTTCTATTTAAAAATCAAATTATTGGGGTCAGAGTACAGTAAGTAAAGTATCTACCTTTCAAACAGCTGGCCAAGAGTTAATACTGAGCCCCCTAAGTCTGACCAGGAGTGATTTCTGAGTGCAGAGCCAAGTTAATCCTGAGTTCTGCTGGGTGTGGACCAGAGACACAGCTCCCCACCCCAAAAAGAAAGTCAAATTATGACGGGCACGGGTGATGGCTCAAAAATCTGGAGCCCACACTTTGCCTGCAGGAGTCCCCAGTTCCTGAGCGGAGTGGTCCCAAATAAATAAAAATCATATGTATAAAAATAATTACCATTTGAAGTGTATGTTATGAGTGAGCAATATATATAAGCAGAACAATTAGCGTTTCTTTTGATTTTGGGGCCACACCTGTAGTGCTCAGAACTTAACTCCTGGTTCTGTGCTCAGGGATCACTCCTAGTGAGCTCAAGGGACCATATGTGATTCTGGGGCTCAAACCCAGGACTTCTATATGCAAAGCAAGCACCCTACTCACTGAACGATCTCTGGCCCCAAGAACAATTAACTTTTTGAAACTTCTTTGAAATCATTGTTATTGACTGTACAGTAGAGATAATTATTTTCACAGGTAGATTTATTGAAGTGCCAGTAAATCTGGTTGTATGTTTTGATTTTTAAGTAAAAGCAATATTTATGTTGAAAATTCTAACTTCAAATTTGTAAATCTTGGTCCTCAACTCTTCCCTTTAGGTTATTATCGCACTGAGAGAGATAAGGGCACGCAGTATGAACTCTTTTTTAAGAAGGCAGACCTCATGGAATATAGACATGTGACTCTCTTCCGGCCATTTGGACCACTAATGAAAGTGAAGAGTGAGATGATTGACATCACTAGATCAGTTATTAATATCATTGTGCCCCTTGCTGAAAGAATTGATACTTTTTCACAATTTATGCAGAACTTCAGGTAACTCAGCTTACTGATTTGGCTCAGTAAAAATTTCATTTTATGTGCATTTCCTTAATTTATCCTCATTGAGCTTGACATTTTGACCACCTCCATTTATAGACTACTTTCATCAAAGACAGGGAGCATTATTTTTGATATTTTTTTCATAAAGCATGTATAATATATTGTGTTGTTGACCATCTGAACTTACAGTAAATTGATAAAGTAAATTAGAAACTGACTTATGAGCAAATTTATTTTGGGATAAGTAGAATTGTATAAATAAATTTATTGGGGCATAATTTACATTCAGTAAAATTCATATATTTTCAAGATACAGATTTCATAATTTTTTTTTTTTGGTTTTTGGGTCACACCGGCAACGCTCAGGGGTTACTCCTGGCTCTAGGCTCAGAAATCACTCCAGCAGGCTCAGGGGACCATATAGGATGCTGGAATTCAAACCACCAACCTTCTGCATGCAAGGCAAATGCCTTACCTCCATGCTATCTCTCCGGCCCCAAACATTTTTTTCATATGTTGTTTTACCATTTGTATTTCTTCTTTGAGGAAGTTCCTGTTCATCTCTTGTCCCCATTTTTTGACAGGGTTGGGTTTTTTGTTTGTTTGTTTTTGTTTTGTTTTTCAGCCACACCCAGTGATACTCTGGGTTTACTCCTGGTTGTGCACTCAGAAATTGCTCTTGGATTGCGGGACCATATGGAATGCAGGGGGAATCAAATTGTGCTTCGTCCTAGGCTAGTAAGCTAAAGGCAGACAGACTCCTTATGCCCTGTGCCACTGCTCCAGCCCTCAGATTTCATAATTTTTTTATTTTTTAGTTTTTTGGTTTTTGGGTCACACCCGGTGACACTCAGGGGTTACTCCTGGCTATGCGCTCAGAAGTCGCTCCTGGCTTGGGAGACCATATGGGACACCGGGGGATCGAACCACGGTCCGTCCTAGGCTAGCGCAGGCAGGCAAGGCAGGCACCTTACCTCCAGCACCACCGCCCGGCCCCCAGATTTCATAATTTTTGATAACTGTATATACTCACTGTACTACCAGTCAAGATATAGAACCATGTTCTCTTTCTCTTTAGCTTAAAAAAAATTTTTTTTTTTTTTTGGTTTTTGGGTCACTCCCAGTGACGCTCAGGGGTTACTCCTGGCTATGTGCTCAGAAGTCGCCCCTGGCCTGGGGGACCATATGGGGCACGGGGGATTGAACCACGGTCCGTCCAAGGCTAGCACAGTAAGGCAGGCACCTTACCTCCAGCGCCACCGCCCGGCCCCAGCTTAAAATTTTTCATTTTAAAATTGAAATAGTGGTAGAAGAAAGTACAATAGGTAGGGTGCATGTCTTGCATGCATCAGGCTAAGGCTAGATCCCCGGCACCCCATTTAATCCCCTGAGCGAGAGTAATTCCTGAGCAAAGAGCCAGCAGTAACCCCTGAGCATTGCTGGGTGTGGCTAAAAAAGCAAAATCATTAAGATAAGTAATAAAATAAGTCATCAAAATTATAATAATATAATATAATTGAATATATATTTAATATGTATTTATATAATATAAATATTATATATTTAATATATAAAATTATATATTTTATGATTTTATATATAATAAAAATATATGTGAAATAAAATATAATAATATAATAAAAGATAATATAATATATATTCTGTGCTCAGAATAGCTCCTGGCAGACTCAGGGACCATATGGGATGCCGGGATTCAAATACCATCTGCCCTGAATAGGCTGGATCCAAGGCAAACGCCCTACCACTGTTCTATCTCTCCGACCCCTGTTACTTTATTTTTTTATCCTCTCCCTCCCCTTCCTCAGTATCTCCAAATAAAATCTACTTTAAAAAAAACTTTATTGACTAATTGGGTTTTGGGCCACACCCAGTGGCGCTCAAGGGTTACTCCTGGCTCTGCACTCAGAAATCACCCCTGACAGGCTCAGGGACCCATATGGAATGCTGGGAATCAAACCAGGTCCTTCCTGGTCAGCCGAATGCAAGGCAAACACCCTATCGTTGTGCTATCTTTCCATCCCCATAAAATCTACTTTCACTTCAAAAAAAAATGTTTTGACTAGTTTAATTCTGAACTGATTTGACTTATTTTCTTGACTAAATTTACTTCTTAAAGTGATTCTAGAGCAAATTTCCAAAACTGTTTTGAAATTTCACCAACCAATCGTTGGACTATTTCCATGGTCCAGAAGGGTTATATTCATTTAGCCATCTGCATTACGCTGTGTTTTCTATGATGTGTTTAACAATTAAACAATTTACTGCCATCATATTTATGTAACAGCTGAATGTGTTTTTTCTTGAATGAGTAACTCAGTGATTTATTTTCTTGTTAAAGCTTCGTGTGATTGCTTTCTGATTGCTTCTCTTGTTTACTTGAATGAACTTTATTTTCCAATTCTGTTAGGGATGTCTGTATTCATCAGGACAAGCGAATTCATCTCACAGTGGTGTATTTTGGGAAAGAAGGATTGGCTAAAGTCAAGTCTATCCTGGAATCCATTGCAAGGTGAGTGAGCCAGGTCTTATTTGGAAGATCTCGAAAGTTAACGTGAGAAGAATGCAGCTTTCAGGTGGTTTAATGAATAATCTTAGGTAACTACTGTTTAAAAGTTAGCAGAGCATGTAGAAGTGGTGATAACAAGATACTTGTTTCATACCTCTGTTCACCCATGACCCTAAGTGATTAATCCTCCTTTAACCTTTTCACAGACATCCTAGTATGACCCTGGTACAGTCCTTCTGTTGTCTACTCACTTTCTACATATTTGTTTCTGTTTATACTTCTTCTGTTGAACTCTTCCTCTTTTGAAATCTAATCCCTTTGCTTATTCTTACTCCTGAGCTTGTCATACTTGTCATCTTTCCTTCCTTCCATTGTTCCAGGTTCCTTCTTCCCACCCTGCAAGTAATATTTACTTAGACTTATCACTATCATCACCATATTTGAGAAATCCTCCACCCGAATCCTAGGAATTATTAGATCCCTACCCTTTCACAGAATAGTCAGACTCTAACCAAGCAGTTCCTATAGTACCTACCTAGCTAATATTAGATGCTCAGAAGCTTTAATGAATGAATTGATAATTCTTTAATCTACCAGCCAATTATGTATTTTCTCAATGTTAGTTTTTACTTGCCTGCCAAAGTTGGCTTTTTCTCCACCAATTCTCTTTAATCACTTTCTTAACATACATACACTTCCTCCTTGAAACATTTCTTTGATTTTGCAAATGAAATATATAATAATATATAGGTTGTCTTTTCTGACACACCAACTCTAAATCCTTTGTGTTTTTTTTTTTAACTTTTCTGCAAGTTGTGGACATTCCCTGAGTGTACCTTTTGCTGATCTCTCTTGTCAGCAAACATTCATTGAGTCCCATCACTGTGTTCCAGGTACACTGCTTGGGAGTCTGAGTGGGGGTGACTGAGTAGGACTGGACACAGAGAAGGAACCCTTAACAGCTGTGATGTGTAAAAAGCAAATGTGTCTTTCCCTCCTCCTAGACTAACTTCTCCTCCTTAAGGTCCTCTTTCAGTAGGCTTAAAACTATTCTCATGAGCTCTTGAGCTTAATGTCTCAGATCAGCATCTTCCACTCATCCTTTACCCTAATTTGTCAGTTCCTATGTCCGACACAGGACCTCTTTTCTATCTTCTCCTTTATGCTGCTACCACCTAACACACTTTCCTCTCAGTCCATGGCTTCCCCTCTTAGTGTGTTCAGTTCACCTACTTAGTGCCAGTCACATACATTTGATATTGCAATTGTTGTTCTTTCATTCTGTGGCAAGTGGTAGAACCTATCTTGAATTTATTTCAAGAAAATTAACTATCAAATAATTTCGGTAGTTCTCCAAATCAAAAGTAAATCTGATTTTTTTAAAAGCCAAATTTGGGGAAGAAAACTAAAAAAGGAGTTGAAATAAAACACTTGACTCTTACTAAATTCTCATCATCTTCTGTGTTTTTCTCTGCTTCTTTACATCATACTCATATTGCAGATTGGGATCTGACATAGTTGAACTATTAACTATTAACTTTCTGGTTCACTTCGCTTGGCTAGCAAAGCGATATTTGTTTCTTACCAGATCTAGTTAAGAAAGTCCCAAAGAAAGATTTCTGCCCACTCTTGAGCCCGCTCATTTTTGCCCACTCATTTTCTTTTCACTATGGGCAGGTGGAGAGAGATATTATGATTGGCCACAGCTTGAGTTTCATCCTTGCTCCTAGAAAATTACTGTGGCTGCAATTTTGATGATTAGTTTCTCCACTTGATATTGGGGTTATGAGGTAGTAATAAGCAGCCTCCTTAAATGAAGAAAGATATTTATATCTCATAAGGAGATCAGAGCTCTTAGAGTTACTTCATGCACTATTTCAGCCTTTGCATCTATCTCACTATCTCTCATTCAGTACATCTTTAACAATCTTCTAAAATTTTTATTTTTTTAGTATGACTGTATCCCATGACAACTTTATCTTAGTTCAGCTTTAACATCAGTCACCTGGAGGCTTATTAAGACATGTTCAGCCCCACCACTAGCATCTGATTCAGTTGTTCAGGACTTCTAAGAATTTGCATTTGTGTCATGTTTCCAGGGACTTCACTGTAAGAACCACTACCCTGGTGGAAAAACCCTTTAGGACACCGACCCAGCTCTTTAACTTCTCATGGAAAGTATTCCGTTGCTTCATTCTTTTCTCATTCTTCCCATTTTAGGACCCTCCTATCTTAATCTTACTTGTTGGATTCTTTTACTCTGGAATATTTTCTTTCTTAACATTTTCCCTTTGATAATAATTAATTAAATGTCCTTTATATTTGTTATTGAGTTCAGGACCTTAATCAAGGCAAAACTTTGACTTCAGAAAATAACATCTTTGGGGGCCCAGAGCAGTGTCGCAAGTGGTAAGGCATTTGCCTTGCACACGCTAACCTAGGACAGACCACGGTTCAATCCCCTGATGTCCCATCTGGTTCCCCAAGCCAGGAGTGATTTTTGAGCGCATAGCCAGGAAAAACCCCTGAGCATTACTGGGTGTGGCCCAAAAAAGCAAACAATAAAATAAAATAAGCCATCTTTATTATAGACAAATGATCTTATCTTTTTCATTCAGAAGTGCTGTTCATTCATTCATTCATTCGTACAGCAAGTATTTATTGATTTTCTCTTCCCTGAGAGACACTGTGTCCTTAGTAATAAACAAAACAAAAGCCCTCATGTTGCTTGCTTCCTGATCAAAGGAGACACTCAAATGATAGTGCTCAGGGAAAAGATTAAAGAAAATGGCCAGAACTATTTCACAGATGCAGAACTGGGATTTCCTTCTGATAAAATGAACATTTGAGCAAAGACCTAAGAACTTGAAATAAAACTATTCTTTGCATGTATTGTCTATGTGGAATGCATTATTTATTACCAGACATTGTGATTATTTTTCCATATGCACATTTTCCCTGCAATAGAGCTATAAGGTACTGAAGGGTACTCACTAAACCTTTAACATATTTTAACTTTTATCAACATGCTGTTTCAGATGTGTGCATTTAGTGAATATCTGATTCTGGTTAACATACACGTGAAGCTAATGAGATTTTTTCCCTCTATGAATATAGATTCGACATAATAATCTATCTGAAGTATGAATCATGTTTTTGTAAGTTGGGTTAAAGGAAGGGTTGTTAACTTTTAAGTAGAACTTATCATTTGTTATATGTGCTTCCCTCATAGTGAGTCTAATTTTCACAATTACACGTTGATCTCATTGAATGAAGAATTTAATCGTGGACGAGGACTAAATGTGGGTGCCCAAGCTTGGGACAAGGGAGAGGTCCTGATGTTTTTCTGTGATGTTGATATATATTTCTCAGCCGAATTCCTTAACAGCTGCCGCTTAAATGCCGAGCCAGGTGCGTAAATTGTAGTACATGAACTGAGCGTAAAATTTAGAATGATGTCAACACATCCCATATTTTGAATCATATTAATTATGTTGTTATAAGATATATTTGTCATAATTTAACTTGAAAGTTAAAGGGAAAAGTGGAAGTTTACCCACTTAAAATGCATATACCTTGTGGTCAAATTCTATTGTTTGCATTTGAATTTAAACAAATGCAAAGAGGGTGGAACAATAGTTCAATGAGTAGGGTGTTTAAAACGCCTTTCACATGGTTGACCTGGTTCAGTCCTTGACATTCCATTTGGTCCTTTGAGCCCCACCAAGAGTGATTGATCCCTGAGCATAAAGCCAGAAATGAACCCTGAGAAGTGCCTGGTTTGCCTTCCCCCAAAAAAGAAAAAGGCAAAAAGAAAATTAAAAACCATCTTGAAATCAAAAGGGAAGACTCAACACCTATCAGAAAAAGAACCAAACTACATAGTTGTATGAGGATCTGGACTATATCTCAGTAGAGGATTCATATAGATACACATACATGTACAAAGGCACATGTGCACATATCTAGTTACAAATATTGCTTGGTCTTTAGAAATGATTTGCTATAACTTGCATCATACGAAGATATTATTTGAAAATGTCAGAAAATTTTGTAAAGCAAATCTTATTGTAAATATTGAAAGAAAACTATATTACAGTTGTTTGTAAAAATTTTTCTGTAGAACTATTCATATCTTGCAAGTTAGTTATCCTTTTATTAATCAGTTTGGTGATGGATGATTACAAATTGAGAGCCCAGTAAGTAAAGGAATTCAAATTTATTTAGTGATGTGTTACAACAGGAATTATAGGTATCAAAGGAGATGGATTTCCTCAATTAAAAAACATTTTTTATATCTGAAATAGATTTACATGGGAAATTGAGCTCTCCTTTTCCCTAGTAGATTTTTTTTTGGGTGTCAGAGGGAGACCTCTCCAGGATTTCTCAAGAGACCAGGAAGCATTCCCTTACACTGTGCCCAGAAATCCAGGCCTGTTGACTCAGTGCAAAGGGAGGAGGCCCAGAGGCCATGAAAGCATCATGCGGGGGTATTGAGAATGGGAGGGATAGTGGGTAGGGTCTATGTGGTGTCTGCAGTCAAACCTGGGGTCTTCTAACCTTGTTAGCTCTTGTCCTGAGTCCTTGTGGCTTGGGTTTGTTTTTTGTTTTTGTTGTTTTTTGGTTTTTGGTCCTTGTGGGTTTTAATGAACACGAGATGAGCATTTACAGGGCTATTATAATAAAAAGTCTTACCTGGTTACCTAGTGGTCTTTGACGGCTTCTATGCACTTCTATATTATCTTATCTGAGATTAGCAAAAGGTTAGCAAACTTTAGCAACCTGTTATCAAAAGGTTCTAAGGTTCTGAGAAGAGATGGGCTAGTTTGCCTGAAAGGTGATTTCTGTTATCAGTTTGAATGCTCGTGGCAAGGCCTTCTACAGGGATTATTATTTCATGTATCTTAAATTCTTACCAAATTTTTAATTTTATCTCTCAAGTTCTGTATTTTAATTATTCTCTCTATATATGACCTGTTCATTGTATATTAGTTACTTTACCACATCTGTGATTTCTTTTAAAAGGTGATTTAACAGAAGTTTCTAAGTCTCTTCGTTAGTGTCATAGATTAGCATGGATCTATTATTAATAATTAGATTAAAATAATGAGCAATAGATTAAAAACATAATAAGTAGTTGCCAGAGTGATAGCACAGCAGTTGGGCATTTGCCTTGCACGTGGCCAATTCGAGATGAACCCGGGTTCTATCCCCAGTATGATCCCCGAGTCTGCCAGGAGGGATTTCTGAGCACAGAGCCAGGAGTAATGCTGGGTGTGTGTGGGGGGGGGAAGGGGGAGTAGTGGTTTTTAAATTTAAAAAAAAAGTAAAATTAAAACATAATAAATAACTTCTAGCATCTTCCCAAAGCTAAAGCTAAATAGACCTGTGGAGCACCCTGTTGTATTGCTTTCTCTGTTCTTTTGTAAGGTTATGGCATCATACTGACTCATAAATTTCATGGTCTGCATTATAATATCATACATTTATTAAATTAACATGATGTCCAGTATCCTGAATATCAAAAAATATAGTGTCAGTAAAACCATGTGATAAAGAAATATTTTAATGTCTTTATAGATATTGCAGTCTATCAGCCCTTCATTTTATGACTTATCTATGTAATGCAATAATCTATATTTTGATTTTAGGTAAGAAGGTATTTTACCCCGTGGTGTTCAGTCTTTACAATCCTGCCATCGTTTACGCCAATCAGGATGTGCCACCCCCTGTGGAACAGCAGTTGGTAAGACTTACTATTCATTAGAAAAGAGCAGCGAGATCATTTGTGGTTTCCTTTGTTTGTTTCTCAAGTACAAAACTGTTAAAAATTAAAACCTGTGACCTGGAGAGACAGCATAGTGGGCAGGGCACTTGACTTAAATGTGGCCAACCTGCTTTCAATCCCAGTACCCCATATGGTCTTCCAATCATCAGGGGTGATTCTTGAGCATAGAGCCAGTAGTAATCCCTGACCACCACCAGGCATGACCCAAATACTTTTTTAAAAAATTAAAAACTGTAGTTATTGTAAACACTTTCATAGTCTGTCTCCCTCCCCCAAATGTTTTCATGGTCACTGTTTCAGAATTAAATGTCAGTAGAGCATGAGTGAAGGTTAAACAACACAGAAAAACTTGATATTCTAGAATGTGAAAGCTAATAAAGTCATTAGTACCAATATGTTTTTGTAATATTAATATTTTTGTTCCAAAAACTTTATTAAAACTATTGATTAGGTCTAAAAAACTATTAATTAACTAAAAAAAAAAAGAGTAATATCCTATGGACGTAATTTTTGGTTTTCCCATTCTTCAAAACAGCTTCCTCAGACAGGCCCCTGTTCTACAATTTTAGAACCTTACACACCTGTATGCTCTTTATATTATTGCTCTCTGCAGGCATTTCTGCATGCCTCTCCTACATCTGTCCTACAGATTACTCAAGTTGTTATGTTTAGAATCCCAATTCCACACCATTTCTTTATGGGCTTCCCTGGCCTCTTTGGGGAGAATGGCTTCAGATATCCCGCCATTCAGAAAACAGCTTGCTTTCACTCTTGGTTCATCTTTCCTCTTTATTCCTTTCAATTCATTCACTTACTGACTCCTGCCAGTTCTGTGAACTCTATCTTTCCTAGCCATCCAACTTTGTGTTCTGTACATACCACAGTAATCTGACCTGAGTGATTTTTAATTGCCTTGTTGGAAGCCACTGACCGACACCATAATTTCTTAAACTGTGGTTCCAACTCTGTCACATCTATTGTAAAAGTCTGTTTCAACATGGATTTTACAATTTATTGTCAGTTATTTATATACCTGGTTTAAATACCTAAAATTGTCTCAGGCAGGGCTGGAGCGATAGTACAGCAGGTAGTGTTTCTTTGGCATGCGGTCAACCTGGGTTTGATCCCTGGCATCCCAAATGGTCTCCCAAGCCTGCCAGGAGTGAATTCTGAGCGCAAAGCCAGGAATAACCCCTGAGCACCACCAGGCATGGCCCAAAACAACAATAGCAAACATTTCTCAGAGAATGAAAGGGTAGCTAATAGAAAAAGTTTCAAAAATCATGCTCTCTGCCTCCTGCTTTCAATTCCCAGATTATAACTGTTGTCTCATAACCAACCTTCCTGCCTTCCTCTTACCCCTTCTTATCTTATTCTCTGTATTCTTGGAAGTAACCTTTCAAAACATCATCTGATAAAGGAACTGCTCTGACTCCTCAGAAACCTATTACCACTAGGGTAAAGAAGAAACTACATGAACAGGCATATATGATTCTAAACTACATGAACAGACATATATGATTCTTTCAGATGTATCCCTATGGACTCCTCTAGGCCAGGAGTCAGTAATCCAGTCTGAATACCAAATTTGAAACCTAGTTTTATGTGGTCATTGACTTAAGAATTTTTTTAAAAAACATTTGTAAAGTAATTCATGGCACATGGAAATCCAAACTCCACTTTAGCTAAGCATAATTCTGCCAGCTGGACCCTAGTACAGCAGAATGTGGAGATAGAGAAACACATTGCCCACAATATGGTATTGCCCTTCTTTCAAAAATAAAAAAAAAATGTTTTCATTTGAAGCGACGTGATTGACAATACTAAGGTTTTAAACATTTGACCCAGTTGTATATCATTGTGGTCACAGGCTGCTCAGAAGTTTTATATTTTCCCCTAATCTACTCTCTCTACTCTCCAGACAAGCTAGAATGTCCATAAGACACCCAGAACTCCTTATCATAACCTCCACTCAGTTTTTCTAAGAAACTAGCCAGATGTTCACTTTGTTTTCTCCTCTTAGCATCACTGACTCGATATCATATCCTCAGCCCATTGCTAGATCTATTGCCCTTTTGAAGAAAGACCTATTCTTCTGTGGAGCCATTTTTTCCCACTCCAGAAATTCCAGCCAGGACATGCCTCCTTTAGACTCCTTTAGACAAAGGCATACAAAAGTACTATAGCATTGCTTTTACCTTACAGACTTGCCCTTCTTAACCCTGGAATCTCATTCTTTAACTCTTTTGCTTTCTTTGTTTTTGCCACAGCTTCCCGCCCTCTCCCGTTTGTCAAACACTCCAAGCACATTTGTGCTTTAGAGCTATGGTACAGACGTGCCCAGTTTATCTGGAGTGATCTCCTCCAGGTATTTGCCTAGCCCATTCCATCAGGGCCTGCTTCAAAGGCTACGTATGCTTGGGAGAGGCGGCCCTTTTGTAGTCATTAGATTTTCTGTCTCATGTTCTCTCCTTGTCCTGCTAGAGTTTTTTTCCTCACACACAAAGCTATCACCTGAAAAGTATAGATTTATTTGCTATTTTTCCTCATAAAAATGAATGCTCTATGATGTTATGAGCTCTGTCACCTCTCTTTACTGCCCTCTCCCATACCAAACAGATTTAATATTTGTTGGATGTATGAATAAAGAAAGTTTACCATACTTCCATTTTTATTTCCTTCTGTGGACTCCATATAATTAAAGTCTGGTTCTTTTTTTTTTTTTTTTTTTTTTTTTTTTTTTTTTTTTTTTTTTTTTTTTTTTTTTTGGTTTTTGGCTCACACCCGGCAGTGCTCAGGGGTTACTCCTGGCTCCATGCTCAGAAATTGCTCCTGGCAGGCACGGGGGACCATATGGGGCACCGGGATTCGAACTGATGACCTTCTGCATGAAAGGCAAAAACGCCTTACCTCCATGCTATCTCCCGGGCCCCTAAAGTCTGGTTCTTAATTTCGTTCTTAATTCAGTGTAACAGCTTCATTTTAAACTTAGTCTCTCTTTTGATGGAAAGGATTGCAGCACTTTCAAAACTGAAGCTCTGCACCCTATACCTAGATTGTCTAACTTTTATTCTGTAAAAGACTACATAGAAATATTTTACATTTTGTTGGTCATACAGTTCCGTTAGAAGCTGTTCAACTCTGACACTGTACCAAGAAAGCCCCATGGACAATCAGAACAAATAAATGTGACTGTGTTCTAGAAAAGAAAAGGTGGCAAGCCTGGTTTAACCAAGTTAGCCATTGGCTGGCTCCTGCCCTATAAGAGCCAATGAAATTTGCTTTCCAAAGTTACATACTGCTCTCCTTTTAGCTCGCTGAATTTTGTCCAGTGCTTAGTAAGAAGCCAATTTCTGTAGTAAGAGAAATAAAATTGCCCGTTGGTATCGAGTGCAACATAGCCCATTATGTTTATGTTTGTGTGACTGTTGGCATCCTAAAATGAAAATTACTCTGAGGTCAGGCTTTGCTTTAATTAATCATCATCACAGGCTGTACCTTTTCCAGGCCTGATTTTATTTTTTAAGTGCAAATGCTATTATTATTAAGTTGTTTTTGGCGGGGGGGTTTGTTTGTTTTTGGGTCACACCCGGCAGTGCTCAGGGGTTACTCCTGGCTCCATGCTCAGAAATTGCTCCTGGAAGGCACGGGGGACCATATGGGGCACCGGGATTCGAACCGATGACCTTTTGCATGAAAGGCAAACGCCTTACCTCTATGCTATCTCCCGGGCCCCTATTAAGTTGTTTTAAAAGATGTGTTTGTTTGAACAAAAATGATAATAATGAAATATAGACTATATCATTTGTACAATTAAACTTTTGGGTGTCACAAAAGGGGCAATTGAAGCATAATATTTTAATTTCTCTTTTTGTTAATATTTTTATTTAAACACCTTGATTACAGATATGATTGTAGTTGGGTTTCAATCATGTAAAAAAACCCCTTCACCAGTGCAACATTCCCATCACCAATGTCCCAAATCTCCTCCCCACCCCACCTCAGCCTGCACTCTAGACAGGCTTTCTACTTCCCTCATTCATTTACATTCTTAGGATAGTTACTTCTCTCACTATACTCATCACTCTGTGGTGAGCTCCAGGATTGATTTTAAATCATATTGAAAGTGTTTGTTTTCTTGGGGCCAGCGCAGTGGCGCTAGAGGTAAGGCATTTGCCTTGCAAGCGCTAGCCTAGAACGAACCAGAGTTCGATCTCCTGGCATCCCATATTGTCCCCTAAGCCAGGAGTGATTTCTGAGGGATAGCGAGAAGTAATCCCTGAGCATCAACAGGTGTGGCCAAAAAAAAAAAAAAAAAAAAAACCAAACAAACAAAAAGAAAGTATTTGTTTTCTTAAAATCTTCTGCTCCATGTGATTGTCAGTTATATTAAAGAGAAAGTTACTTGGAAAACATTTTAATTTGTTTATTATATACTAATTCTAGTTCTCAAGGGGTTAAATTGAAATTTTTTAACTTAAGGTGCACAAAAAGGATTCTGGCTTTTGGCGAGATTTTGGCTTTGGGATGACTTGTCAGTATCGATCAGATTTCCTGACCATTGGTAAGTTTACCTCATGCACTTATATATACTTATTATAGCATGTTAAGGTATTTTGGTAGTTCTAAAATTAGATTATTTTTCCTGTCAAATTATGTTTGAGATTAACTTACCTGGAAGAGAAGTTTAAAGATATATGAAAGGTAAGGTGAACTTATCATTTCTTTGCGTAACAAAAATAAGGCTATCAAGATTGCTGTTTCTGAAAAATACAAACACTAGTTTTTATTTTTTAACTTTTTATTTAAATCATTGTAATTTACAAAGTCATACAAAGTTTTAGACATATAATTCCATATAATAGTGGAGCAATTCCACTACCATTGTCAACTTCCCCCGCTCCCCAATGTTCCCAGAATATATTCCATGCCACCACCACCCATTCCAGCCTACCAGCATAACAGGCTTGTTAAAATTTGGGTCTCATGATTTCACTGTTGTTGATTCTGGCTTTAATATTTAGTTCTGACCATTCTTAACACCACAAATGCACCTGAGACCTCTTGACCCCTTGTCTCCATGCTTTCATATTTGTGTTTTCCTCTTCCACTCGATTTCTTTCCTTCTCACTTTACTCTGGGGCCTAGCATGTTCTTTACAATGCCCATTTGAACCACTGCATTTCTTCATGCAGTTATTCTAAATACCACATAAAAATGATGTCCTATAGTTATCCTCTTCTGACTTACTTTATTTAACGTAATATTTTCTAGTTTTATCCATTTGCAGCAAATTGCATACTTGCATCATTTCTTATGGTATTCCATTGTGTATATGTACCACATCTTCATGATCCACTTATCTGTTTTTGGGCATCTAGCTTGGTACCAAGTCTTATCTATTTATTGTACAGAGTGGTGCAATGAATAGAAATGTGCATACATCTCTTTGAATGGGGTGTTTTTCTGTCCTAGAGATAGATAGACAAAAGTAGGAGTGCTGGATCATATGGCAGTTTGATTCAGCATTTACTGAGAACCTGCCATACTGTTTTCAAAATGGTTTGGACCAGGTAGCATTCCCACTAGCAGTGAATAGGAGTTCCTTTCTCACCACATCCCTGCCAACACAAATTGAATGACAATTAATATGTGTCATTCATACCAGTATAAAATATCTCATTATTGTCTTGATTTGGATTTCCTAATGATAATAATGATCTTTTTTTTTTCACATGTCTGTTGGCCATCTGTCGGTCTTCCTGTGAGATTCCTGAGGTGTCTGTCAAATGAGTTAGACTCTTTGATCTATTTAGTCCTCTGAGATATTATTTGTATAAAGGAATGCAACTGATTTTTTTTTGTAATGACTTTGTAGCCAACCTCTTTGCTGTATTCGTTTATTAAAACACTAGCTTTTAAAAAAGAGCCTGTATTTGCAGTCATTTAAAGTAATCTCTAACAAAAGATAACTTTGGTATGTTCATGGATTTTTTACTGATGGAGTAATCTTGGATTATCATGTCTTATCAGGGCTTTCATGTTTCTTAACTTAAGAGATGAAACTCCATTGAATTGTCTGTTAAACTGTTAAGCAAAATCACAATACTTACATAAGTAAACAATTAGTTGTTCTCTCTAACTTGGGTTCAATAGTAATAGGGGACTTGGAATTTCTGCCGAGTCATCCAGCCTTCTCTGACAAAGAGGCTCCCTGAAGAATCCTGCCTCCTTCCCCTACCCCAGCTTCAATCTTTTTTTTAATTTTTTTTTTTTTTTGGTTTTTGGGTCACACCCGGCAGTGCTCAGGGGTTACTCCTGGCTCCATGCTCAGAAATTGCTCCTGGCAGGCACGGGGGACCATATGGGGCACCGGGATTGGAACCGATGACCTTTTGCATGAAAGGCGAATGCCTTACCTCCATGATATCTCCTGGACCCCATCCAGCTTCAATCTTAACCAGCAAAAAAATTAAATGTCAGCACATTGTTTAAGAAAAAAAACACTGAAGCCTGTTTATGTTTATGGGTGGGTGCATTCATTCACCTTTTATCATGAATGATAAAAGCACATTAGAATGTATTTTCACGGGGCCCGGGAGATAGCATGGAGGTAAGGCGCTTGCCTTTCATGCAATAGGTCATCGGTTCGAATCCCGGTGCCCCATATGGTCCCCCATGCCTGCCAGGAGCAATTTCTGAGCATGGAGTCAGGAGTAACCCCTGAGCACTGCCGGGTGTGAGCCAGAAACCAAAAAAACAAAAACAAAAAACAAAAAAAAAGAATGTATTTTCACAGCCTATTAAAATGTACTTTATGTTAAATATTTATGATAGGGCATATCTGTATTGTTTTCATTTTCAGTTTTTAAACTTTATTTATTGATTAATTGATTGGTTGTTTTTTGTTTTTTTTTTTTTTTGTGCCATACCCAGCAGCACTCAGGGGCTACTCCTGACATCTGCACTCAGAAATTGCCCCTGGCAGGCTGAGGGATCATATGGGATGCCGGAAATTGAACCAGGTCCCTCCCAGGTTGGCTGTATGCAAGGCAAATGCCCTACCACTATGCTATTTCTCCATCCCCCTATATTTATTTTTTCAATCAGTAATTTTTTTTTCTGAAATTTCTCCACCACCTCTATATTGATTGATTTTATTTGATTTAAGGACCAGACCTAGCAATACCCAAAGTTGACCCTTGCCTGTGTGCTCAAGGATTGCCCCTAAAGGATTCAGAACCACATAGGGTGCCAGAGATTGAATTCAGGTTGGCTGCATGTAAGGCACCCCATGTGTTATACTGTTTTTTTTTTCAGTCCCAGCTATACCTTTTGATAATTTTGACTCTTACATAACAGAAAATGGGTAAATAATAATAAAAAGAATACTTAATGAAACTAATACATTTTCTGATTCTGCTGCCTTCTAACCTGCTACTTTTTTTTTTTTTTACTGTTCCTTTCTCAGTGTTTTCTTCTCATACTTCATTAGACATATGCTGGTGCAGTTGTATTTCACATTTCTCTAGACTATTCATTTTCTTTTTATTTATTTATTTGTTTGTTTTTGGGTTTGGGGGTCACACCCAGCAGTGCTCAGGGGCTACTCCTGGCTCTATGCTCAGAAATCACTCTTGGCAGGCTCAAGGGACCATATGGGATGCTGGGATTCGATCCACCATCCTTCTGCATGCAAATCAAACACCTTACCTCCTTGCTATCTCTCCAGCTTCTCATTTTCTTCATTCTTGTTGAACCTCTCTGATTTTTTCGTTGTTTTGAGGGGGGAGGCCACACCCAGTGGCACTCAGGGGTTACTCCTTGCTCTTCACTCAGAAATCACTTCTACCAGGCATAGGGGACCATATGGAATACTGGGGGTTGAACCTGGGTCCATCCTGGGTTGGTCACATGCAAGACAAATACCCTATCGCTGTGCTACCACTCTGGCCCCATGAATCTCTCTGTTCTTGATACTCATTTGGTCTGTCTTCAAGTTCACTGATTACTTTGTTAGTTTAGATTTACTGTTTATCTTTGGGAGGCTCACATCCGGCAGTGCTCAGGGGTTACTCCTGGCTCTACACTCAGAAATTGCTCCTGGCAGGCTCAGGGGACCATATAGGATGCCAGAATTCGAGCCACCGTCCTTCTACATGCAAGACAAATGTTCTACCTCCATGCTATCTCTCTGGCCCTTTATTATTATACTTTTTTAACTACAGCATTTCCATTTGGTGATGCATATCTTTATTAATAGTATCTACTTAATAAAGACACTCATCCTTCTGTTTCTTCTTTAAGTATAATTTTTTTAATTTTTTAACATATTTTCAACTATTGCTTGCTTTGAAATCCTTATTTAAAACCAAAATTTGGGTAGTCTCACAGAGGGTATTTGTTGCTTGTTTTGTTTTGTTTTTTCTAGTATATGACTCATCGTTTGTGTGTGTGTGTGTGTGTGTGTGTGTGTGTGTGTGTGTGTTTTGTTTGGGGATCAAACTAGGTGATGCTCAAGGCTCACTCCTGACTCCGCACTCAGGAATCACTGCTAGTAGTGCTTAGTGGACCCTATGAAATGCTGGGGATTGAACCAAGATCAGCATATGCAGGGCAAGTGCCTTACCTGCTATACTATCTCTCCAGCCCTAAGACTCATACATTTGTTTATATATACTTGTAATTTTTTGAAAACTGGACATCTTGGATAATGTAGTATTTCTGAATATTGATTGTCCCTTCTATCTCCAGGGCTTTTTTGTTTGTTTGTTTGTTTGTTTGTTTTGGGGTCACACCCGGCAGTGCTCAGGGGTTACTCCTGACTCCATGCTCAGAAATTGCTCCTGGCAGGCACGGGGGACCATATGGGGCACCGGGATTCGAACCGATGACCTTTTGCATGAAAGGCAAACGCCTTACCTCCATGCTATCTCCCGGGCCCTGGCTTTTTTTTTCTTTATACATTTATTGATCACTAGGCTTTACTAGTTTCATGGTTTGATCTGCCCACCATCTCCAACCTCAGCAATATATCATCCTTGGGACATGTGTACTGTCATCTGGGATGACATGGAACTTGGCAGAATTTGATTTATTGTTTCACATGCCTCTGTTGGTTTCACTCCCACCTGTTAGACTCCACAAATTGCTTGATGATTGCTCTCTTGCTTTTGATAGTGTTCTTGGAACATAAATGGCTCCAAAGCCTGACCCAATTAGTTGATTCTTTTTGCAGGAGAGCTTTTGAGTCGAGCCTTTGAGGTTAGATTGGACTCCAGGAGTGCTCTTTGGCTTTTTCTTTCTGGTAAACTAGTTGGCCTACATTTTTAGTTTGTTGCTTCGATGGAGGAGTTGCCAGTCTCCTTTTAACTGCTTATCAGCAAACTCTCCCCTTTCTTCAAGAACCCCCTTCAACTTGAACTTCTACATACCTGCTCGGAAGTCAAGTCCTTCTCTTTGGGAAGATCTTTGCAGTACAGTTTGTTCTTAGAGGCAGCCTAAGTCCCAGAGCTGGTGGGGAATGGTAGCCTGCATCTTTCCTGAGTCACACTGCTGCCTAGGAGCAAGATCTGAGTGGGGCTCAGGGATTGTACCCCATTGCCAGCATTCTTGGCTGCCATGTCTGGAATGGAACCTCAGAAAGCCTGATTTGGAATTTAAAACCTCTTGGGGAGGCTCCTGCTCTTTTCTCTTTTGGTGTTATTATTACATATGTTACACCTTTCATAATTATCCTGTTCTTGGGTATTCTGTTCTGAGTTAATTGGCATTTTGTGATTTTTGCCTCCCCTCACTCCCACTTTCTTTCTCTTGGCTTTTCAGTTAGGGAGATTTCGGGGCCAGAGAGATAGCATGGAGGTAAGGTGTTTGTCTTGCACACAGAAGGACGATGGTTTGAATCTCAGCATCCCATATGGTCCCCCGAGCCTGCCAGGAGCGATTTTTGAGCATGGCCCTGGAGTAACCCTTAAGCACCGCTGGGTGTGACCTAAAAACAACAAATTAAAAAAAAAAAAAAAAAGTTTGGGAGATTTTTCTTGACATGACCTCAAGCTCAGAGATGGCTTGTTTTTAACTTAGTTCCATTTGCCATTTTCCCTCAAAGACATTGTTTATTTTTGTTACATTGGTTTTTATTTTAACATTTCTCTCAGGTCTTTCTTTAAATTTCTACTTCTATTACTTAACTTTTTTTTAAATAATATTTTTATTAAGCACCATGATTACAAATATGTTTGAAGTTGGGGTTATTGGTTTCCCTTTTTTGGGGGGGGGGGTTGGGGTCCACACCCGGCAATGCTCAGAGGTTACTCCTGGCTCTCTGCTCAGAAATTGCTCCTGGCAGGCTCGGGGGACCATATGGGATGCCGGGATTTGAACCACCGTCTTTCTGCAAGCAAGGCAAACAAACACCCTACCTCCATGCTATCTCTCCGGCCCCCTGTAGTTAGGTTATTACTTAACTTTTTGCATACCATTTCTGCCTGCCTAGAGATATGGTAACATACTATGATCAACATAGTAAGGCTGATGATTACAACATCCCTCAGATATGGATCTGAATCTGCTTCTGGTACTTGATGGTTCTTCAGACTATGTATTTATTTACTTTTTTAGTACTCCCAGTTCTTCCTTGTTTGCTCAACTCATTTTACTGGTAAAGGAAACTTCAGTAAACAGGTATTTTGTGACATGTCAAAGGGGAGACTGGGCAAGAGGCATTCTGGAGCCCTCTGATTAAGTTTTAGTTCCTTAGCAAGTTTATGCATTTCATCCATGTGCTTCTCAAATGTTTCTCAGAGTATCACTCCCTAGATAAGAGTTTGGCAGAAATGAGATATTAATTTTGTTAATATACTCCTTCACCAGACTGATTTTTTTTTTGTTTTGTTTTTGGGCCACACCCAGTGGCGCTCAGGGGTTACTCCTGGCTATGCGCTCAGAAGTCACTCCTGGCTTGGGGGACCATATGGGAAACCGGGGGATCGAACTGAGGTCCGTCCTAGGGTAGCACAGGCAAGGCAGGCACCTTACCTCTAGCGCCACCACCCGGCTCCCTCACCACCACTAGACTGATTAGACCTGTAAAAAAAAATGTTTCTTTTGGAGCCAGAGTGATTGCACAGTGGATAAGTCATTTACCTTGCATGTGGCCGAGCCAGGTTTGATCCCTGGCATCCCATCTGGTGTCCAAGCCTGCCTGCCTGAGTGCAGAGCCAGAAAATAACTCCTGGCGTGGCCCAAAAACAAACAAAAAAAAATTGTTTCTCCCAGGAGCAGGCCTCTTTTTTTTTTTTTTGAGAGAGAGAGAGAGAGGAAATATCTTTGCCCTCTGAGTTTATTTAGGAGCAGCAGAATGCTCTAGCATATTTCTAAATAATTTTCTCCTCCACTACAGGAAAATATAAGGCATTTTTTTTTATTTTCACTTATGAGAGCATGATAGGACTCATTGAGATGAAATTCAGAAAAATCTAAAGGACCTCCCACCTGTAATTAGACCCCTTTAATACTGGGGTGTTTGATTGGTGGAGGGAAACCTCCAAGCAATGCTCAGAAGATCTCAGAGCCACAGTCTGTAACACTTAGCCCAGGGGCCGGAAAGATAGCATGGAGGTAAGGTGTTTGCCTTGCATGCGGAAGGATGGTGGTTTGAATCCCGGCATCCCATATGGTCCCCCGAGTCTGCGAGGAGCGATTTCTGAGTGTAAAGCCAGGAGTAACCCCTGAGTGCAGCCGGTTGTGACCCCCCAAAAAAAAAATAGCCTAACTGTGGGCCAGCATCCCAGATGGTCCCCAAACCTGCCAGGAGTAATTTCTGAGTGCTGCAGGGAGGGGGCCAAATCAACAACAAAAAATAAGGCCTGTTCTCTTTTTCATTTTGGTCATATCCAGTGATGTTTGTGGGCTACTCCTGGCAATGCACAGTGGACCATATGTGTTAGAGTGTTAGGAATGAAATGCAGGTCTCCCACATGCAAAATCTGTGCTTCAGCCCTTTGATCTATCTTCTGGCATATTCATCTTTTGTCTACAGTGATAGCACATGATCCAGAATTGTCTCTGGAACCGTTTCTTAAGTCTCTTGCTTAACTCCTACGTATTTTAGGAAAATACTTATCTCTGCTTCTGCTTAACCTCCAGGTGTTGGTATTTAGCTTTTTTGTTGTTTATTTTTGGGCCACTCCTAGTGGCGCTTGGGGGTTACTCCTGGCTCTGCTCTCAAAAATTACTCCTGTAAGGCTCAAGGGAGCATATGGGATGCAGGGGATCAAACCTGGGTTGGCTGTGTGCAAGGCAAACATCCTACACGCTGTGCTATTATTCCGGCCCCTTGTACTTAGCATTTAGATATGGGTCCTATTTTCTTTCTCAATTACTTCATCAATTTCATCCACTCCTGTAAGTTCAAATCGTGTATATCTGTTCTCAAATTCTTATGTACAAATTGGCCATTTCTTTCACCTGTCTGTGTGGAATGTTTTCTGTGACCCAGAAAATCTTTGTCTCCAAGAATAATTTTCAAAAGTAGGGATGATATTATGGTTTTT
>PVKC010002287.1:0-44371 GCA_004027635.1 Crocidura indochinensis
ACAAAAACAAACACACAGAAAACCACCATAATCATGTGAATGAATGAGAGAACTGGAAAACCTGTCTGGAGTACAGGTGTGGGTGGGGTGGGAGGGAGGGGGACTTGGGACATTGGGGGTGGGAATGTTGCACTGTTGAAGGGGGTGTTCTTCACATGACCGAAATCACAAACACATATGTAATCAAAATGCTTAAATTTAAAAAAAGAAGGAAAAAAAAATAAGGCCTCCCAATTCTTACTACAGGCTGTGTTCCTCACATGGACTGTATAGAAAAAGGAGGTACAGCAAACGCACCCTATATACACTTCAACCCAGACCCTTGCCTGGTCTGGATTGGAAATTGGGGACAAAAAAAAAAGATTAGAGTGTCAAGGCTAAGAGGCTGGGATTATTTAGCTTGGTGAGTAGATAAAATTCAAGTTTAGACTATGTCTAGAGATTATAGTAGCATGTCTATGTTATATATAAAATCTTTTTCATTGTTGCCATTTGATTCTCTCTATATAGTAAGTGATAAGTATCCTCATAAATCCATTCCCACAGGTTCCTAGTAACTTAAACCACAAATCTCTCTATAGGCCCTCTTGATAAGTATTATTTTCCCCTATAAAATCAGCGCAAGAGTCAAGGAACTTATCTTGAATGTAACCAACATGGGTTTCCTAGAATCCCATATAGTCTGGCTACTCTATAGCCTACCAGGAGTGACCTTTGAGTGGAGAGCCAGGAATAAGCGCCTTGTTGTGTCTCAAAAACCAAACCAAAGCAAAGGGCGTTTTTAGTTTCTATGTGTTTCTTGGGATTTTTTTTGAGGGTTAGTAAGTTTATGCGTTAATATAAAAATATTGTATTTATATTTTATTAAATATTATGTTTCTGTTAAGGTTTACTCCAAGTGGCAACTTTATGAGCCAGAATTTTAGGCATAAAGTGGGTATATGGCTTAAATCTCACATTCTTTAATATATAAAGACAAGATTTCTCTTCACAGACAAGGTGACTTAGACTGAATGTTTCTTCAATGTCTGTATCTTTTTACAATGTCTGTATCCTTTTTCTTTCTGTGGTATTCGTATTGTGATTTGGTTGTGTCTTGGGTTGCTTTTCTTCAAATATCTTTTAGCTGGTACTCTTTGGGATTTCAGGATTTGGTTGTGCAGTCTTTAGCTCTGGGAGTTTCTCTGCAATGCTGTTGATTCTTCCTGGGCATTTTTTCCCTGTGTATCTGGGACTCCAGTGATTCTTATTTTGTTTCTGCTGGTTTATATCAAAGAATTACATATTTGTCTGTTCTCATTCTTTGAGAATTTTTTCCATTGTCTGATCATATTTTAAGGCTTTATTTCAATCTCTTACATTGTATGGAGTTTTTATGCATCTCATCTTCCAGCTCATTGATTTTGTCCTCAGCTGTTGCAGAGGCTTTCCAATGATGTTTTCATTTTGCCTATCAAGTTTTTCAGTCCTTTTACTTCAGTTCGGAGTTTTTTCATTTCTATTTTCATATCTTCTCGATTCTTATTTGTGGTTTGTTCAGCTTGTTCCATGCTTTTTTTGAGTTCTATGAGGATTCTTCATATTTCTTTTCTAAGTCCTTAATTGAGAGGCTAAAGAAGTGCTTAAAACTTTTTGGATTATCAGAACTGCCATCTTTGTTCTCTTTGCTGGGTGGAGCCCTGCCTTGTTTTCCCATTTCACGCTTCTAGTGTGATGTTTTCTACATGTTGTGCTGGGGTTTCATTGACTAGGAGATGTGTGTAGCTGCGAAGAGATGCGAAGTGGCCAGAGTCCTCAGGCTCCACCCTTTACAGGTGGGGTTAGCTCACCTTTGTTGACACAACACCAGAAACTCTTCTGGGCAGGGTGGTTCACAGCAATAGTGGGGGTGTCTAGATGGCACCCATGTACAAATACACACAGTGGGGATCAGGCCAGCCAGTAATTCTTGTAAGAATTATAATATCTATAATAAAGTTAAACTTTATATTTTTCATGAATATTCATGTATATGTATTAGTAGATTCATTATAAATATTTTAAAAATGGATGAATCATAAAATTTAAAGTATATTTTTATAATCTAACTAAAATAAAAATCTACATTAACACATTAATTATATTAATACAGACTAATTTATAATGTATTATACTTATTTTAATGATAAGTAAATAAATAAGATAAATAATGTAAGAAAATCACTTAGTAGTTTCTCACTGGTAAAATAAGTAGGTTTCAAAATTTAAGAAAATTAAGAAAATTATAAGAGAAGAAATATAACAATTTGGAGTGATCTTGCAAAAATTGGATATCTTAAATAATATTAGATCAAACTGGTAGAGAAAACTGAAGAATCTTAAAATCTTAAAATATTCTATGTAGGCTATGGGAGAAAACAAGATGAATGTCTTCAAAACTATTTTTCATCTGCTAGAAGTCAGGGCTACCAGTTTCTTCAATTATTTTAGTGTATAATTTCATCTTCCTTCCAAAAAAACAGCAGTCAAATACCCTGGTGAATGGTTCCTAATAATAGCCATGAAAGCTACAAGATGTGAAGCTAATTTAAAATTTCTGGATGGATAGTGAAAGAAGAAAAAATAATGTGTAGAGATGCCCATGTCTGCAGCATGGGAAGATCATCATTCCAGGAAAGAGACTATATTGGTTTTATGTAACCTAGCCAAAATAGTCTCTTCGGAACTCTGCACCTACCCAGAAAGCCAATTTTGTCTCTGAAGATGATTTATATACAGGAGAAGCTGGGAATGGATCTTATCTGAAAAAAAATCCATGTCAATTATGAAAGTAATCAGTATAGATCTTCATTCCTAAGAGAAATGATGTACGACTAAAAATAAAAAGCCAATAAGAGCCCCCAAATAAACTGCCAAATAGTTGAAAAATAGAATTCAAGAAAAAAGAAAGCTGATTAAGATGAAAGATAAGAATAACATAAAAGAAAATAACTCAATACATAAATTCCTAGTTTATTTTCCCAGTAATGTATGAAAGCACATAACTTTTTATATTAAAAGAAGCAATTAGGTAACACAAGAGTTCTTGAAAATGAAATCAGTGGTGTCAGAGGAATAGACAATGTGTAGGGCTCTTGCCTTCATGTGGGTTTAATCCAGTATTCTATATGGTCCCCAAAACTCACTAGGAGTGATTCTTGAGCTTAAAACCAAGAGAAAACCATGAGCAATAAATTATGCATTTTAGAAAAAAAACTTGGGGACAGATAAAATAATTTTAAGGTTTATGTAGAGGGATAAATACTTGCAATTATTCCCAAATGAAAAATGATGAAAGATGAGAAATTTATTTAGTTAAAAACTAATATATATAAAGTCACAGTCAATGAAATCTTACAATAGAATATTGACAATTGAATGGATAAATAGGAAACATATCAATATGTGAATAAATATTGTGCCCACATATATTTATATGAATTAATATGTTTTATAATTGGCATTTCTATTCTATGGGAAAATCATTTTTTAAATGATTGTAATAATGATTAAGCAGAGTGGAAGAAAATGCTTATGATGACTTTAAAGCTCTCCTTCATATCATAGTGAAATAAACTGCAAATAGAATGTTTAAATGTAATATTACATATGTACATTTGTTATTTTGAAATATTGGTTTCAAAACACTTTTTTTGCTGAAAAATAGGAGCACCAGCTGTTATAAACAAAAGAGTAAACAAATTTAATGTCTATTATGTTATTTTGGAATAAGGAAATCACATATGAAACTTAACTGAAAAGAATATGAAGCCACATTTTCAATCCATCAAATGGTTTAGAATAGTAATAAAAGGTACCTTATTTTATTAAAAAAAGAAAAGGGGAAACATTTCGTGGAGAAGTAAAATAAAACATTAGACTATTTCCAGAATGAATAAAAATATCAACAAATATATGAAATGTTTATCTTCACTAATAGGAATAACAAAGAAATGCAGATTAAACTAGTGAAATTCCATTTTTTAATCAACAGTTGACATCTAGTTATAACAATTAATGCTCAATTCTGACGGGATGAAAAGTATCTTCGCATATAGGTATTTTAATCAATATAAACTTTATTGATCCAATAGTATAAGAGCTTCTTAAATTAGTGTATATGTAGTAACTATTATTTTTAGTTATAAAAGTAAGGGATATAAATGACCATGAACTTAATCTCCTTTACTAGACATGGACAAAATTAATACCACTATCAATATACACTTGGCAAATAGGAAGAAAGAGACAACACCAAAATCATAAGATTCAAACATTAATAAAAAACATTTTAAAAAGTGCCTATTGTGTGACTAAAACCCATCTATGAATAATAGTGCTTTTATAAAATATAATTTAGAAACATTTTTAAAATTAGAAACATATTGAATGTTAATTATTCTAAATTTCGCAATTAAGAAACTTAATGAAAAACACTTGGTGAAGATGAATTAATAAAATGAAATTATTCAGAGTAGTAGCAAACAGATGACTTACAAAAATTAGATATGAATGCTAATTTCATAATCATGAAAGTTTAAATTTGGACAAAAATAAGTAAATATTTCCTTGTTTAGAAACAAAATGTTTTCTTATTTAGAAATAAAATTTGATTTGGAGAAAATTTTATGTAGTTAAGAATATAAACTGTTGTGAGGGTGATTTTGCAAAATAATTTCAATGATTTTAAGGTGAGCTTTGTAGTGTCCTGAAAAATTTATATCACTATAGCATGTTAGTAATAGAGTAAAAAAATAATCTTAATAGTTATTGAGAGTGTGAAAATAAGATAGGGCATATTAAATATATTATTGCAACTGTAAAGAATTGCAATGTAAATAAGAAAATGTGAACAAATGAGAAAACAATGACAGTTACACTGATAAGTGAATAATAAGCTCAAAATCTTGACTAGCATATCAATATTTAGTGAGAAATAAAATATAAAAATGCTTACATTGGTAAAATTCCTATAGAAATGATAAAATCTGATTATCAGATTGTGATTAATATTGCATATATGGCCAAGTGGTAGGACAGCAGTGAGAAAGAACTTTGAGGTAGAAATTTGTGATGGCCACTTGATATATTATCTATAATTTATACTAGATATATCAAACTGATTAAGCCTAACAAGAGCCAGTATTTTCTTCTTGAGAAGGGATAAATAAATTAGGCAGAGGAGAAAAGTAAAATGTGTTTCTTATGTAAAATTTTGAGCTACCAGCATAAATTCATGATATTCAATGCTTAAATAAGAACTATATATACACATGTGTAACAATTCATATATGTACAAAGTATATGAGTATACCAATACCTAGCACCTGAATGTTATTTTGTTTTCCAATAAATAGATCTAGTGTGTCTTAAAAAATTAGCTGATTTGATTTTAATGTTTCCTGCAGAAACATTATTATTATTATTATTATTATTATTATTATTATTATTATTATTATTATTATTATTATGTGTTTGGACCATGTAGTATCTAAAAGTACTTAAAGGGGCTTGAGTGATAGATAGTACAGAGCATTTGCTTTGCATGCTCGCAATTCAGGTTCAGTTTCTGGCATTCCATACAGCCCCGTTCCTAGCACCACCAGGAGTAACTTCTGAGTGTAGAGACAAGAATATCCTGTTACTGTGTATGCCACCCTCCAAAAATAAGTAAAAATACTGAAGTAATAAAAAGAAATAAATAAAGGAAAGAAGACAATAGGTCACCAATTAGCTAGAATATCACAGTGTTCAGTAAGATTAGTGATGAAAATGTGTTATTTATATAACAGACTGATTAAAATAGAAAACTAAAACTTTAAAATCTTAAATAAATTAAAAGCTTATGGAAAATAAAATGTTTATATATGTTCAAAGTACCCACCAAATAATTTTATTTATTTATTTATTTATTTTTGCTTATTGATCACACCAGGTGGCACTCAGAGTTTATTCCTGGCTCTGCACTCAGAAATCACTCTTGGCAGGCTCTGGGTATCTTACGCGATGCAGGGGATCAAACCTGGTTTGAAAGCATGCAAGAAAAACACCCCACTCGCTGTGCTATCACTCTGGCCTCTGTGTTATTTTGTTCTTGTTCTTTTATTCCAAAATACAGTGGGTTCTTTGACTGTTAATATAAGTAGAAATTGGCATGCTTATTGATAATTCTTCTCAAGCACAAGGGCGGTGACAGAGTGGGAATAAGGATAGTACATCTTTATTGATTCTTCAAAATGCTGAGGATGTTTAAAAGGTCAGAGGTATGAAAAGAGTATGACATTTCAGCATGTAGGGACTGGAAGATATAGGTACAGTGTATAGAATACCTTTGTCCAAGTGTAGTAAGCCATGCTGTATCTCTACCACTGAACATGATTTGTATTATAAACAGAGGAAATGTCACTGAATTCTAGGCACTAGATTCTTTCTTAATTTAATCTGGTTTAATCAGATTTCTTCTATAGATTTTTCTTTTCTTTTTGTTGTTTTTTTTTTGGTTTTTTGTTGTTTGTTTGTTTGTTTTTGGGTCACACCCGGCAGTGCTTAGTGGTTACTCCTGGCTCCATTCTCAGAAATTGCTCCTGGCAGGCACGGGGGATCATATGGGGCACTGGAATTTGAACCGATGACCTTTTGCATGAAAGGCAAACGCCTTACCTCCATGCTATCTCCTGGGCCCCAGATTTTTCTATATCAAAGATAACTGTGAAGTTATATACTGTTTCTATTTCTGAATTCAAAAACATGCATTTAAAAAGCATTTCAAAGCAATGTGGATGGAACTGGAGGGTGTTACATTAAGCAAGATAAATCAAAGTGTGAATAAATACCAAGAAATATCACTCATCTGTGGAATATATGAAGACAAAAACTTATTGAACAAAGACAAACATGGATCACAAAATTTATAAAGAACAGTGAACGAGTAGGTAAAACAATTCATGAGATTGAGAATAAAGGCATCTTCAAGGAGGAAACATCACTGTCCAAACTAATGTGGCAGAGATAAACAAACGAACTATATGAATCTGAGAAGCTTCTGCACCTCAATGGAAATAGTGACTAGGATACAAAGGCCAGCCACAGAATGGGAAAAATTCATTCAATACCCATCAGATAAGGGGCTAATATCTAAGATGAATAAGGTACTGACAGAACTTAACAAGTAAAAACCCAACCCCATCAAAAAATGGGGAGAAATGACAGACAATTCCTCAAAGAAGTACAAATGGCCAGAAGTCACATAAAAAATTGTTCCATATCACTAATTATCAGGGAGACCCCAAAAATACAACAGTGAGGTACCATCTCATGCCACAGAGACGGGCACACATCACAAAGAGCAAAAACAACCAGTGCTGGCATAGATGTGGGGATAAAGGCACTCTCATTCACTGCTGGTGGGAATGCCATCCAGTCCAGCATTTATAGAAAACAATATGAATATTTCTCAAAATAAAAATGGAAATTGAGCTCCCATATGACCCAGCTATACCACTCCTAGAGATATATGCTAGAACACAAAATCTCAATACAAAAATGTCTTCTGTACACCTATATACATTGCAACACTATTTACAATAGCTAGAATCTGTAAACAATCCAGATGCCCAATAACAGATGAGTAGCTAAAGATACTGTGGTTCATATACATAATGAAATACTATGCAGCTGTCAGGATAAATGAAGTCATGAAATTTTCCTATACATTGATGGACATGGAAATTATTATGTTGAGTGAAATGAGTCAGAGGGAGAGAGATACAGAATAATCTCACTCAGCTATGGGATTTAATAAAAATAAAAGACAAGATTGTAATAGTACCCAGAGACTATAGAGATGCCGATTGCAAGGACCAGTCCACAGTATGAGACTTACCAGAGTGGTGAGTGCAATTATAAAAATAACTACATTAACAACAACTATGAAAATGGTAGTAGGTGAGAGAAATAGAACGCTTGCCTTGAATATAGGCAAAGGGTTAGGGAGGAAGGAGATGGGGGCCATTGGTGGAGGGAAGGTTGCACTGAAGGGGGGGGTTCCTTTTATATAACTGAAACCCAACTATAAGTATGTTTTTAATCATGGTGCTTAAATAGAGATATTACAAAAATAAAAACACACTGGTTCTACCATCTTCAAGAAAAACAAACAAACAAACAAAAAACAGGCTGGCGAACTTCTGGCTTCCAGCTAATTGCCGAATATTTTTTGTTCTGGTAACACAGAGACTTTGGCCAGCATGAAGCACTGAAATGTTTCAAGCAGAATGCCTTCTACAAAGTTTAAATAGGGTTACGTGGCCTCTGCTTCCCCAATATCCTTCTCACTTTCTCCCCCAGGACTCCAGGGCAATCCTGGAGATTAGATAGATTAATAGGATATTATAAGGTTCATAATCTTAGAATGCTTTTAGGAAAGGAAACGATATATTCAGGACCCACTGGACAGAATTTCATGGTAGAAACTCTACATACAGAACTTACTATCATATTACTTAGCTTTCTAGACTTGAAAATTATAATTGTTTTTTTATTAATTTTTTATTTTTAATTATGAGAACAAAGATGCAAAGAAAGAGGACAAGGTAAAGTTACAGTGGAAGGACAATCACCTATAAATAGAATTCTCAGTAGTCCCATTGCTGATATCTTAACTTTGAACTTTCAGCCAAAGAACATTAAGAAAAATAAAACAGAACCCATGTGCAATTACTTTGTCCCTCAAGTCCCCAGATTGAAGTACATAATATTTCTTAGCAGCACACAAAGCAATCTAAAGCCATAAAACTAATGTAACTCCTAAACATTGAAGGGAAAGTACATTTTTTACATTTCTATGCATATGCATATTAGTTTAAGTTAACCACAAAGGTTTAAATGTTTTTTTTTCTTAAGGATTAGAGTCAAAGGAGCACAGTAAAAACGGTTTTAGAGTGGCAATTATTGTTTGCATAGGCCCACCAAAATGTGAGGGACATGGAAAGGAAAAGCTTGGTCTAAATACAAGGAAACCCTACACCTGAAGTTTCCTGGCATAAGACCAACTCTAGGCTCCAGGCAAACTAGTTGTTCAATGCAGGTCATTGTCTATAGTGCCAATACACTTTTATTTTTCACACAGCCTCTGTTGTTGGAATCCTGTTTATGTATTAAAGATCCTGGAATTTGCATATCCTACATTGCAATCAGAATGCTGCAGAGGGTCCTCTCATTTCACCTCACAATTAAAGGGCAATGCAGAGAGCCCTGTCCTGTAAGCAGGTTGTTGTTATCAAGTCTTCTTAGTGCTAAGGGAAGTCTCTTGAGCAGGTTGATGTCAGAACAGTGGTAGAGTCTTCTGTGGTAGAGGATTGCTTCCAGGTGTTGTTATAAAAAACCTTGGATGTGGGTCTGGTGAGATAGCACAGCAGTGTTTGCCTTGCAAGCAGCCAGTCAAGGACCAAAGGTGGTTGGTTTGAATCCTGGTGCCCCATATGGTCCCTCGTGCCTGCCAGGAGCTATTTCTGAGCAGACAGCCAGGAGTAACCCCTGAACACGGCCAGGTGTGGCCCAAAAAACCAAAAAAAAAAAAAAAAAAAAAACCTTGGATGTTTCATAGATAGCTTCCCTGGATCAGGGGTGAATGGAGGATGCCCATTCTTCTGAGGCTTGTGCCAGGTCATTATATCAATATCCAGGGTGTAAGGTCCCATTGCACTACAAGATTTGTGTGTTCCAATCTCTATTAGATAAGAACTTATTTGTATGTATAGTATTTTCCCATTTTAATGTGCCTATGCAAACAAGGAACAATGCTACATGGTGTTATCGGCATTTATGGGGGCCATAAGAACAAGTTCAACAATCCTCATGACATGGTTCAATCATAAGTATTAAACTGAAGGACTCTTCCACCAAAATTCCTTATTGAACAGTTCATGAAGAGAAGACAAGATAAAAAGTGGGTAGAATCTTCATGGTAATAGAGTAATTAGAGATATAGCTGTTAAAAAATACACATAAAATATTCAAAAGACATATGTATCCATTTTATATCTTTTGAAATAGTTGGGGGTTGTTAAATCTAATGCATGACTATGGTCCATGATTAGGACAGTATAGTACTGAAGTTAAAAAGGGTAAATGTGGGGTACTGATGTTTGAGGGTGAGAGAGTTAAGGAGTAATAATTAGCTTTGTAGGGGTGTGCAGAAGGACAGAATCTGTTGGGGCAGGAGGTTGGTTTTGGTGCCTAACAAATTAAAGAACTGAAGGTAAAGAGGGTTAATTGAGGGGACGATAGAGAATCCGGATTGGGAGAGGAGGGAGTAGAAAGGATCTGGTGTGGGGGAGATGAAATATATCAAAGGGGCTGTATACATTGTACAGATGAATAATTTATGGATTAGGCTTGGGAGTCAAAGAGGACCACTGTATAGGAAGTCACAACTACATATACACTGATTTTAAAGACCTATTTGAATATTATCCTCCAAATCTAGGGAATTCCATTTTTTCCTAGAAACAGTTGAAAATTAAGAATATTTTTGGATGTTGTTAAAAAGTATATATGTATATATACATACATACATACATACATACATACATACCAGAAGACTCCACATGCCAGTTCTTCTGTTTCTCTTCAGCTGGCATGTTGGGGGCTCTGGGCAGGACAGCTAGCCATAGGCCCCCAAGGCTGACCACTTATTCCAGGGGACTGAGATCCCCCCATGCCAGACTGGTCTTCAGGGTCATGCCTGGAAAATTATGATTATTTTTTAAAATATGCTCTATACACGATTTAATCCATGAAACCTTTCTTCAGTAAAGTTTATCACCACTAACCATCTTTTGTCTAGAAAATAAAAAAAGTTACACCAGAATAGTCGGTTTTATATATTTTTTTCTTTTCTTTTTTCTTTTCTTTCCTTTTATTTTATTTTAGTATATCTTATTTACTCTTTTATTTTTTTAAAAGCATCCTTTCTCACTGTACCTGGATCAGCTTCAACTGTAGCACGTGAATTTATCCTCAGTATATACTGATATAAGTTCATGAGTATATGTGTTTGCCATACCAATATCTGTCCAATGTCCTCTGTGACATATGTCTATTTCATGGTATTGACTCTATATAACTGCTCATTATTTCACTTAGATTTCTAGACTTAAATACTTTTGATTTTTTTCTAGAAAGCACTACACACATCTAATTCATGAATACTCTCTTCATTATAGTCTACCCTCACCAAGCATGACTGAAAATAAAAACCTTTATCAAACTTGCCATCTTTTTCTTATTTTACTTTTAAGCAAGCCATTTTATTAGGGTCAGCCTTTTAACTGTAACCCTGGGTCAATCTTTAGTGTCTGATGATTTATGTGCATGAGTGTATAGGTCCGCCATACCTATGTCTGTTTAATGTACATTTGCAATATACAGAATGCCTGGGACCTAGACATTTTATACTGTGTCTTCCCCCTTGGGAGGAACCATCTTACAAGCTAATTACTAGTCCTTCACTCCCTCGCCCCCACCTGCTGTTATCCCACATTTAACCCTTTTTAGTATCAGTTCTTGGCTCCTCAGGAAGAATATCATTACTCCCACTCAAGCCATCTGACAACCAGTTCCCAAAGTGAAAAGATAGACTCTCAGTCTGATAAGAAACCAATACTCTGTTGCTATTGACCTACTCTCAGGGGCCTCATCTCCTCCACTTCCCTCCACTGTGGACCTTTGCTTGCTACCAGACATGGTTTCTGAGAAGTCCCCGCTCAAGGACATTTCCTACGGGACTGCTGGGAACTGTTTTTCAGACTCCACAAGGCCAAATCACAGAACAAAGTGGTTCCCTGGATTTTATACCCCCTCACTATTTCTAAAGATTTAAAAGGGACACCTATATCTCCTTTGAATATCTTAGATGTGTCATTGTTCCTTTTTTGCATAGGTAAAATGGGAAATGGGAAAATATTACATATGCAAACAAGTTCTTATTTAATGGAGATTGGAACACACAAAGTTTGTAATGCAGTAGGGCCTTCCACCCTGAACATTGTCACAATGACTTGGCTTAGGCCTCAAAAGAAAAGCCATTTTCCATTCATCCCTGAACCATGGATATCATCTATAGACAACCACGATTGTCTAGAACATCATCAGGAAGCAAACCTCTACCAAGGAAGACTCTACCACTGCCCTAGCATTGGCTTACTCCAAAGAGGGTTCTTTTAACATCCAGAAGGCTTAGAAACAGCAACAATCTGCTGTCAGTGCAGGACTTTCCACATTACCTTCTAATGGTGAGGTGAAGCTAGAGCGGGGTGGCAAACAAGTTCAACACAAAGAGCCAAAAATTTAAACTGTGAGAGTCAGAGAGCCATACCACGCAGTGACCTGCTAAAACAGACACACACTCAACAAAAGCATGTAATTTAACAATAATTTATTTATTTTTTGTTTTTTTGTTTTGTTTTTGGATCACACCCGGCAGTGCTCAAGAGTTACTCCTGGCTCCATGCTCAGAAATTACTCCTAGCAGGCACCGGGGACCATATGGGGCAACGGGATTCGAACCGATGACCTTTTGCATGAAAGGCAAATGCCTTTACCTCCATGCTATCCCCAGGGCCCCTAACAATAATTTATTAAACACATATTGCATTTTGCCATTTTGAGTGAGGGTCAAAATCCTGCAGTGATGGTGAAGGTGTACTGCGTCCTCCACACTAAGAACTAACGGCCAGATGTAACCCAACATGTGCCACACGAGTCCCCCGCTCTCTGGCCCGTGCAGTTGTTTTCGAGGGATGGGAGATGGGAGGACGCAGCCTGGGTGCGAGACTCCATGCTCTGAGATCTCTCCTCAGAGGTCCCTCCTCAGAAGCAGTAGAACAAAATCCAAACTTGGCAAAGAGCCACAGTATACAAAATAATGATAAGAGGAAAAGAGTCACATTCATTTTGGCCTGGAGCCGCATGCAGCTCAAGAGACGTGTGTTCGCCACCCCTGAGCTAGAGGATGCTCCATATCATCCTGACTTCTATATAGGATCTCTAACTACAGAAATCTGACACCAACAATAGCAATTGTGTGAAAAAATTTTACTGGAACCACGGACAATGACCCAGGGGTAGGATAACCTAGTATGCCCGGAGTCCAGAGCTGGTCTTTTGTCCGAAAACATCAGGAGTAAAGTCTCCTTGTATTTAGGCCAAGATTTTTCCTTTCTATTTTCCCCATATTTTGCTGAGCCTATGCAAACAACAACAATCGCCACTCTCACACTGTTTTTACTGTATTTCTTTAATTCTTATCCTTAAAAGAAAAACAGAAGAGTTTACTAAAAAATAATGATGAAGATTAAACACTAGATAGCACACTAGAAATGACCTAGGGACACTGGTATTATATGGACATAGGGATGTTTATGGGTTGCTAATGGTGGTAGAATACAGTAATTTAGAGAGAGATGCTATGAACGTTAGTAGCAGTGTAACAAACTAAAATATTACTATATTGAAATGTAAAGAATCTATTGCTTAGACATTTCTTTTAAGGCAATAGTTATAATATAAAGGATGTTAGGGTCAGAGAGATAAAGTTCAAAGGTTTGAAGCACATACCTTGCATGCACAAAGTTTCAATCCTTAGCACCACATGGCCCTTTGAGTATTGCTTGGTGGCCCCCAGTATTACTGGGCCTAAACTTTCAAGAATCAGAACTGTAAATCCAGTCAAAATAATTATAAGTCTGCTCCAGGCCATGTACGTCTCTAGGAGTTTAGATTAGGAGCCCTCTCCCCAATTCCTAACAAAGGGAAAAACAAAACAAAACTATTTTGGTAGTTCGATTGTGAATATGGTCCCTAATAGTTATCTTCTACTTAACCTTATTAAATGTCAAATATAATACCATCAGAAATAGAGCAAATAAATAAACTTGAATTTGTTCCTTTTATTCACAATACTTAAGTTTAGGTTCTGTGGTTTAGAGATTGTTGAAGCATTAATAAATTTTTTCCCAATATTATAGTTTTATGGGAGAATGTCTTTATAGAAATTGTATGCAATAGTTTTCTGAAATGATGGTGCCTCCGTATCACAAGTGACTTGTAAATATATATTTTTTTCAATTATTTTTTAATATATTAGAAGTAAAATTATAATTAAAATCCTAGGACATAATCCTGAAATGATTATACAGTGCTCCAGAAGGGAATAATTCTTTACTTATATATTGCATATTATTATTATAAATGGTCCAGATTGTTGCACCTTATTATATACAAATATTTTCTCAACATCCATGCTATAAACTACAGATTAGAAATTAAATGGAAAGAGGTACTAGGAAACTATTATCTTCATAAAAATTACCAGATTCCCTGACTAATGTTTTGTTGAAATAGATTGATAGATTCAACAACCCATATTTAAGATTATGTCATTATTAGTAATGTATACTTCTGATATTTTATCAAGGGATGAAGTCAGTTTTCTAGAATTTTATGAAACAGTGACTTCATAAAATAAGAATTTTAATCCAAGTACTAGTCAAACATAATTCCACTAAATGGAACAAAATGAATCTGATTAAGACAGATTTATAAGGGAAGCATTCTTATGGATTATATTTGCATAAATTTTATATTAAAGTTGTTTAAAATGACATTTTATCTAACAACACTATTAAATGCTCAGAATATTGAATCAAGTGAAAAGTTATTCTCTCCAGATTTTTACGATCCAATTTAAAAACTGACAATGTGGAAGAAAGATTCTTCTGATTTTCTTATAAAGCTACTAACTAAGATATATCAAAATGAAAACAATGTGAAAGTACTAGATCTTTGCTGGAAATTTTATTTGAAAGAAAATTATTCATAAAGGAAATATTAATCTCCATTAGAACTTGGATCAGAAGTTGATATTAGAAAATACTCTGTTTCAATGTTTTTAGGAGAAATGCTCAATAATTCTCTATAGTAACATAATATTAAATACTTTACAGGCAAAGTTTATTTTTTTCCTTAAATATTTTTAAAAATATGCCATTTAGGACTGAAGATATTGCTCAAAGAGCTGGACTACATGAATTTATATACAGACATCCTGAGTTCAACTCCTAAGGCTTCATGATCTTCAAACATCACCAAAAGTGGGCCCTCAAATAAATAAATAATATTTTTCAAACAAATATTGGAATGTTTTTATATTATAAACTTTAGTTGAAATGGAAAGAGAATCTACTTGGTTTTGAACACTCACTACATATTTTCTCTGATAAAATTTTTTTCTCTGGTGAAATTTAATAGTGAAGGACATGGAATTATCTCTGGTTAATCATGCATCTAGGGTAAAAGTACATGTTTATATTTACATATATACTTTTCTTACTAAATTACTATAAATTTAAAAAAGCTTAAACTAAGTACATGTAATTCTAAAAACAAACCAGAAACTGATAATTCCTATAGCTAGAATAAGATATATTCAGAGTGATTATAATAATACAATGACTGACAATTTTAAATTTTCAGAAGCATAATTAGGATAGGAGGCATTTTGAATATATTTGCTCCTCTTTTTAGAACTTAAATTATATATATTTTTTGGGTTTTCTTGCACCATTGCACATTCTTTCTAAATTTTTAAATAAAACTAATTTAAATATAATATTGGAAGCTAATAATATTGAAAAGAAAAAAGCAAAGGGTCTCTATTTTACTTTACAAAGTTTACCACTATACCTATATGTGGTTAGTACATATTTTATGTATTTTATGTGTATATTCATGTTAATAAAAAGGTAAAATTATTTGGGTAGGCAATAATAAGCTGTTTAAAGTGAATGAAACTGAGTGTAAAATAAAGTTAGGAAAACTGGCAGTCAGTGTACTTACTTATACTTCTATATTTTAATTTTATAGGCTTGTAAATAAATATACTAATAAACAGTTTGTAACAACATAGATAGATGTTGAGGGGACTGTGCTTAGTGAAACAAATTAGAAGGTAAAGGGAAAGTATGGTATGATTTCATACATATGCAGAATATTGAAACACAAAGAAAGTGAACAAACACGATCACTGAAAAACCCTTAGAGTTTAACTGTAACAGTATATTTACTAGAGAGCAGAAATGTGTGCATGGGCAGATTCGACAAAGTGAATAGATGATGATGAATGACAATCTTGCCTTTAGTGGTGGACATGGTATAACATATACAATAGTTGAGAAATAGAGTTAATATGTGATAAATACATAGTTGAAAATCAACAAAATGTCAACTTAATATTGGTATATATTTCTAAATTTTATAATAAGTACATTCTTTAAAAAAGAAAACTAGCAAGAGTTTTACCCGAATGAGGGAAATAACAACGCAATAACCAGTGGAAGTTTTCATTTTAGCCATATTCAGTAAGAATTCTATAATATGAGTAAGGAAGTAGAGTTAAGGTGACCAGAATGGAAAAGTGAAAAAGTAGGCATAATTTTAAAGTTCAGTATCTCACTCTGTCTTTTTAACACAATAAAAAATTATTGTTCCTAATGGAAATATAGATTCACACTTTATCCACAATACTTCACCAAATACTTAATCATTACTTCTGCTCTGCTCAGCTAGTTTTGATCTTTGGAGAAATACAAAATCCCCTAATGTTAATAAATTAGTTCTAGACCTTGCACTCAGGGAATTTTGGAGCCTACTTAAGAATAAACTTCCTTAAAATTATAGAACCAAATAAGTTGGACAGGTTGCTTTCTTTGTTTCCATGGGAATCAGTAAGCCATTGCTCACGACCGCTTTTTTTTTAGTCTTACTCCCCAGACACACATGTTCACTAATGAATTTCACACTGGGTACTTTTCTTGTACAAGGTAATCTTTCTCCACAAAAAGAACAACAGGAGCTCTCTTCCTTATTTTTCTCAAGTACAGTGTTATTAGGGAGTCACAGATCACCCAAGCCAATTAAACGAGAATTTAGCTACCATTTCTGCTAGAATTTTGATGCTCTAGCTTAATGAGGAAAACTAGAGACAAGAGGGGGCAGTTGTTACATATTCAATAGCTGAAGACTCACTAAATAGTTATCCTTGGGGTCCAGCTTCAGAAGTCCTGTGTGCAATCCCATTCAGGGCTGACAACATTTATTCATGGCAGACAGGACTCAAACTAGTAATTAGGGATTTCTAAGACTGAATAAGTGACCATTAATGTCATTAAAATGCAATTTTCAAGGCTCAGGAGGAATTTAATGTGTGCCCAAAGGGTTAGGTATAAGATGGGGTGCTAAGATCAGCGGTAGAGAAACAGCAGAGCAATTAGTGAATTTATTCTACCTGTTAGAACACTTCTATGTACACATGGTTAAAGCTCATATAAATCTGTGTGGTAAAATCATCATGGCTCCCTTTTGCTGAAGAGGAAACATGGTCACAGAGAGTTCCTTCTCCTAATTTCATTCTTCTTTTTTTCTGCAGATATTATTTTATTCATTATATTTTAGAACATTCTTTGAATGTCAATGTAGAATTATAGGAACTCAGACTAAGACATTCAAGTAGTATTTTGACATATATGAAATATGCAGATTTTTAAAGCTATATCAATGCTAATTTACTTCACATACATACATACAAAGTAGGACTCTAGAAAACTAAACTTTATTTTACTAAGACACAGAATATATTAATGCCACCTCTTGTCTCATCCTCTTATTCTTTATCACTTCACTCTCACCTGAATTAAGTACTTGCTCTCTGCTCTCACTCTAACTTCTCAAAAATACTTTTAAAAAGAGAGTGAAAAAAAAAGAGAGTGAAATTTCTCAGAATTTCAAGGTTATGGTTCAGTTTATTAAAATGTATTCATTTCAGCAAAGACAGAAAGTTCTTTTGCTTCTAATTCCTAGTGTGTGAAACCTACAGGTAGACTGAATCACTGGCATGCAGGTGTCATTTTATGAAAACCTATATTAATAATGTTTCAGACCTATCTTTGCTAAACCTTTCTACCTTACCATGGTAAGGTATTGATAAACATTACCTACCAGATTGACAGTACAAAAAATGATTGTTTCCTTCCATTCATTATTATTTTTTTTTTTTTTTGGTTTTTGGGCCACACCCGGCGACGCTCAGGGGTTACTCCTGGCCATTCGCTCAGAAGTCGCTCCTGGCAGGCACGGGGACCATATGGGGAACCGGGGATCGAACCGTAGTCCGACCTAGGTTAGCGCAGGCACCTTATCTCCAGCGCCACCGCCCGGCCCCCTGCCATTCATTATTTTTGTTTTACCATATTTCATCTACATATTGAAGTAGCTAGAAATCTGGAAAATATGTTAGTGAACAATCCAGAGTATATCTAAAGATAAACTATTTGTTCATATTTTATAGTTTAGGTGATTTTAAAACAAAAAAGGGGTACATTTTATTTTATAGTGCTGGAAAATAAATATTTTAGTATGTAAAAACTATATAATTTATCACTTTATCTCTTATTCCTGTCTCTTTCTTCCACCTCCTCCTTCTTCTCAATGCTTTTGCAGTCTCTTGGGAATTAAAATATAGCAAGTAGAAAAACAAACAAACAACAAAAACTAAAATCTAGATTCTTGTTGCACAGTATGTTGCACAATAAGCAGCACTGATATTAATTAGGGTTTTCTTAGAAATATAGGCTATCAGTATGGTAATAATACCCAGAGACAATACAGATTAGGATCAAGAGGATCAGTCCATGATAGGAAACTTGCCACAAAGAGTGGTGAAAGCAGTTATAGTAGTGAATGGTCAGTCGGTCCACTTTGACAATTATAGTTGGCCTGATCATTCTGAACAAGAACTCGATGCTAAAAGGAAATAGAGTGATATGCATGGTACACCTTCATTAACAATAGTGTCAAAATAGAAAAGATAGAAAGACAGGGGAGTATAATACCTTCCCCAGAGGTAGGCAGGGGAAGGGTGGGAGAGGATGGGAGGGACATTGATGTCAGAAATGTGCACTGATGAAGGAGAGTACATTGTTGACTGAAACTCAGTCATGAACAATTTTATAACCAGTGGGCTTAAATAATTATAAAACTACAAAGTATTATTAAAAAATGTAGTCTATTGGACTCCAACCCCATTCTACTATTTCACTTAAATAATGCCATAGCAAACTCATTAAGACATTGTACATAAGGGACTGGAATGACAGTACAGTCAGTAGAGCATTTGCCTTACATGTGACCAATCTGAGTTTGATCCCTGAAAACTCCTGAGCTTGCCAGGAGTGATTTTTGAGTGCAGAGTCAGGAGAAGCCCCAGAACAATGCCAGGTGTGACCCCCGAAAATAAAATAGATAATTTTATAATACTGTACCTTAGAAAAAGCGATAATTTATAATTATGTTCTGAAAAATTAGAATGATTGAAAGGGTCTTGAAGTCTTGACTAAATTTCTACAGGTGTCTAAAAATAGTAAACTTGGGTAAATTGGATAGTATCTCTACTAGATGTTGGTTGGATAACATTTGGAGAACTTGGCATCACCTCCATGCTCTACTTTCGAATCAGGATAACTTGGATTGACTCCATGATAATTGCAAGATAAGAATAAAGAACGGAGCTGGAGAGATAGCATAGAGGAAAGGCATTTGCCTTGCATGCACAAAGATGGTAGCTTGAATCCTGGCATCCTCTATGGTCCCCCGAACCTGCCAGGAGCAATTTCTGAGCATAGAGCCCAGAGTAACCCTTGAGCTCTGCTGGGTGTGACCCAAAAGATAAAACCAAACAAACAAACAAGCAAAAACAAAGAACATTGACATGGAACTGTATTAATCATATAATGATATTTATAACTCATTAGTCAGAGTAAGTTGTGGGGAAATCAGATTCAAAGATATGCAGAACTGCCATGATCTTTGCACTCTCTGCCTTATCTTCTAAACTTGAACTTCTTTACATTAACAAACTTTAAGTTCATGTGAAGGCACAATAAAGTTGGACAATCATAGTCCAGACATTATACTTTTTTAATTAAAGCACCATGTTTTATGGGGCCGAGCGGTGGCACAAGCAATAGGGCATTTGCCTTGCACATGCTGACCTCGGACATACTGCGGTTCAATCCCCCTGGCGTCCCATATAGTTCCCCAAGCCAGGAGCGATTTCAGAATGCAAAACCAGGAGTAACCCCTCAGCATCACTTTGTTTGGTCCAAAAGAAAAAAAAATCTCCATGGTTTACAAAGTTTTTTATAATCAGATTTTAGACACAGCACCAACCCTAGTACCAGTTTATTCTTTCTTCTATCAGAATTCTCAGGTTTCCTTACTCTCCAAGCAGAAAGTTCCTAATCCCTTGCTGCCTGCCCTCTTGACAAGTACATTATTAAGATGGATGTTAAAGTTAGAATCTCTCCTATTTTCAGTGTTGTTGACTCTGTTTGAATCTTTAGGAGGTAGACCACTGATACACTCAGATACTCTTGATTCCTGCTCTGCATAGCTTCCTTCACATTCTTCTTGCCTTAATTTCATTTGTCTCTGTCCTTCTCCTTGTGCACTGTAGAGCATGATTTACACATTTTACTTCTTCCATATTCCATATTCAGAGCAGATTTATATGCTAACTAATAACAATTTAGGCAGCACAATACAGACAAGGTTTATTACTAGGACCTATGGAAGCATCTAAGACCCGTAATAAATAAAGGTTAAACCTGAATTTGAAGATAAATGCTCTATTACTTTAGTTATTAGATAAGGAAGTAGATGGAAAGCTAAATCTTCCATATACAAAAAGGTATCGTATACCTGAGTCATGTCTGTAACTCTGTACCGCTAGTTCTTCAGCAAGAGAAAATGTAAGAGAAAAGTAAGATTGTGTCATTCAAATAAATACCAAATATTCTGACAACGTGAATTTGTCATCAAATTATCACAATAGCAAATTCTAGGATCAGATGATCACATAGGTTATAGGGTTTGAAGAGGAATACTAACCACAAAATTGACATATTTTTACATGTGGTTACATTTTCTGTTAATGGTCCACAACTATAAAAGCAAAATGTTACATTACAAAGCATAACTTCAAACTTGAATAATAAATTGATCACTCTACTCTCTACTACATGTAAACACTGTCTATCAAAATAAAGCCTATTGGGATGGGAAACACTACAGTAATTAGAAAGCATGCCCAACACACACCCAACCAGGGTTTGATTCCCCACACCACATAGATCCCTGAGCATCACCCTATGCTCTCTAGGAAGCTTGCCTCAGCACCACCTCAGTTGTGAGGTATTCCTGGCACTAAAGAGCCTTTTTTTTAAAAAATAAATTGAGTTATTTAAAGAGCATGTATCACATAGTTGACATAACTGATCATAATACATTTGTTTCAGGATGTCAGAAAGCAAAGTTATTAAAAACATAGAAAAATTAGAACTAAATAAAAGAAATTGAAAAAGAAGGGGAGAGTTCATAGCAGTTATGTTTGTGAAATTTGTTGTATTACCAATAAAGTCATTAATACAATAGCAGAAGTGTTATAATGTTTTTTAAAGATATAAGATACCTTAAAATAAAATGATTTTTATTTGTAGCAGTTATTGTTGTTTGCATAGGCACAGCAAAATATGGAAGAAATTGGAGGGAAAAACATTTGGCCTACAAACAGGAAGATCTTACCCTTAAGTATTTTGGTGTAAGACCAACTCTATACTATGTTGTTGAACCCCTTAGTTGTTCTCTGTGATCCTCAAAATGGCTCTTCACCATCACAGTTGTTGCTTTCAGGTTTCTGTAGCTATAGATCCTGGTTTCTGTAAAGGTCCTATGTTGAAATCCGGGTGGTGTATAGTGTCTTCTGATTTTGTCTCACCATTAAGTAGAATTGGAGAGAATTCTGCCCTGAAAGCAGACTATTGCTGTTCCTAGATTGTCAGAGTGTTATAAGGAACATCTTTAGAGTAAGTTAGTACCATGGCATGGTGTGGTCTTCCTTGGTAGAATTTTTATTCCTGGTAATAGTGTAGGAGCTCTATTTGTTTCTGTAGATGGTATCCATAGTTCAGGGGTAAATAATCAATGTCCAATAAATGGAAGTCTAAGCCACACCACTAAAACATTACATTTTCTAACCATTTCACTGAGCCAATTGTCAGATTGGACAAGAATTAATAATGGGATCCCTAAACCTCCCAAGGAATTCTTGGTAGGGCTGCCAAATAAATATCATCTTATCTATAATTGCTCTTTGCAAATGTATTTCATATATTTTATTTTAGGAGTATAGAATGAAGACATATTTGTGGCATAAAATTAGGAAGTGCAGAAATGTATACAGAAGAAAATGAAACCAATTTATAAGCTCTCTCTAAATCATTTTAAAATATTTTATGTAAAATACTTGTTTTGATTAAAGAATTATTATGAACCATTAATCATGTATGACCTACCCATTAATGAAACATTATGAACAAGTCATTTATTATTGCATCATGATTTGTTCACTCCATAAATTTCAAGAAATAGATTGATGTATGCAGTACACATACACATTTTATTGAAGTATAATACCCAGGCAAATATTAATAATGTATGTTTACATGAAATCATCATGATTATATTATCAGCATCCTGATACATAAGTAGAAAATCATCAGCATCATAGATAGTTCTGTCTTAATCACACCCTGTCATTCCCCAGCCATCACTATTTGTCTGTGGCCTTTTTTCGAGTACAATATAAATTACATTGTAATTCCTCTTTTGGAACTAAGCCTAATTATATTCATGCTAATTTAAGGATAATTAATTTTTCAAATGTACATTTCATAGGATCTAAGACAGCACAGAGGTTAGGTCACATTCAGTAATATGCCCAACCAAATTTAATACCAAACATCATATGTACTTTTGGACATTGTTAGTTATAACTTGTGAACAATGCCAAGGTGTTCGGCCATGTGCAACTCAAACATTCTAACTGCTGTTCAATCTTTCAGGCACTTATGAACACTTTCTTAAAGTTAAAGTCATGCGCCAAATGAGTCAATTATGACCAACATTCCTATCATAAAAAAATGAACTCATAGTTGTAGAAATACTCTTTTTACTACTCATCATATGCATTCGAGTATTAGAAAACATGCACTCTTTTTGGCTCACTTATAAAAGATTTGCTATTTTTACTGATAATCATTGTCACATAATAATGTGAAATTTGGTATCCCTGCAATCATGTTTTGAAGAACAGAGGAAACACTGCTTTCTGGATAAAGAAGAAAGACCTAACAGATAGGATGCATAAGATTTCCTGCTAAAGGATGCTTTAACTATCTGCATCATTTAATTTGACATTTGTTGATTGTTATAATTTAGTTGATAAATTGTGTTAATTCATTCTTAATAAAACTTGTTTACAGAGATTAGAAAGGAGGAGATACTTCATACTTCTTCTTGGAAAGCATTATTATCATTTTAGCACTACGAGGAATCCAGATGGCATTTCAATATTTTAAATTCATGCCCTTTTAATGTTTTTTATGGTTGGCATAATTTAGTCCTGGTGGAATAGTGAGAGTATAGTAGATTGCAGTAGTGGATACAAAGCAAGATTCATCAGCAATAGATGCAAAAGCAGGACAAAATTGTTAATACCTGTTTCAGGTGGTACTCCTGAAGAATTCCTTTAACTTATTCAGAAGGACTTCTAGAATTATCTAAATAAAATATGGACGAGGATTGGGTGTTTAGCATGGTCAAGGACAAAATATGCCATTCATCTCATATGACCCATGGGAGTCCAGGTAACACAGGTATATGGTAGGAAGGTTGTCAAAAATGCAGGTAGGTGCAATTAGGGTAGAGAAGGAACCACAATGACACTTATAGTTGGAAATGAGCTCTCTGGGCTAGAACTGGGTACTGAAAGAACAAATAAACTGATATGCATGATGCCTCTTTAGTTAAAAATTGTTGCAAACCATATGTTTAAAAGAAAAATAGCAAGATTGAAGAGGGGGTGAGGGAGGAGGGAAAAATAGAGAGAGGGAAAGAGAGAAGGAGAGAGGGAGAGAAAGGGGGAGAAAAAGAGGGAAAGAAGAGGGGCTGGAAGAGGGAAGGACAGAAAGGAAGCAAATTAGTGAACAGGTATGTAATCAGTCTTTTTTAGCAATGACCTATAAGAATGTCTTAGTGAGCTTATACACAGATACAGTTGAAGAATATGATTGAGTGCCAGAGACTCAAGCGGCAGTGCTTCCTGACAATATGTTTTAGTTCCTTAATCTTATTTGGTATAACAACCACTCATCTTCTCTGACCACAGGGATTCTTGGATACAAAGGTGGACACCCTAATTTGACACCTTGGTGCTCAGTCATACTAGATACCATATTGAGTTTGCATTATGAAAATGTCTGGATAAACCATTCCAATATACCTTCTTTCTCTGGTATATGTCCTCTATTCGGACCTGAAACATATGACCATTCAGACCACTAAAACAGTCAATTGCGTATCACAGTCTTATATTACAGGACCTACTCATCAACGTTTGGGCAATTTAACGCTTCCTTTCTTTCTTTCTCTCTCTCTTCTCCCTACTTCTTTTCTTCACCCATTTTTCTTCTTCCTCTTCTTCCTCATTATAAATGTGATCTATGTCAAATAAAACCCACACTGATACTTTCTCTTTAGGAAAGGAACCTTGATAGATAAGATTAAGTGGACAATACTAAATAGGGTAGCCACCAACCTAGGTAGGCCTCATTAACACATTATTTAGTACTCAAGATTCGAAACCTATGGGTAGCCTAAACAGCTACAGCAATTATCTAACCCTGAAATATTCATTTAGCAAGGCCCAAACTCATCACTGACAAAATGTCTGGAAACTGGGAAAAGCTCCCAACTCCAAGGCACCGACCCAATCTCTTTTATTTGATTTATTAAATTTATGATTAATTTATTTCTACTATATTTACCTACCATATATTTCTGTTCTCTTCTCTCTAATCTTTGGCTTTCCCTTTCACTCTTTCCTCAGCAGATACTCTGAGCTCATAATTTGCATCTGGCATGCCAGGATTGAACTCGGGTTCCATCTGGGTCAGCCACATGCAAGACAAACATCCTATTTCTATTCTATCGCTGAGTTTCCTAAGCTTTTTTTTTTCATGTGCCAATTAACCATCTATTGGCCTTTCTTGACGAAGTTTCTGTTTATTTCCACTCATATTTTTATGGGTTTTTGTTGCTAAACTTTGTAAGAAATTTACATATCCTGGATATCATCCCTTTATATAATGCATTGAATGCAAGTGTTTATTCCTATTAAGTTGGCTGTTTCTTAGCTTTTGCAATCTTTATTTTGCCATGCAGATAGTTTTATTTAGTGTTTAATTTTATTTGGTTGCCTTTGCCAGTGACATTATATCATTGAAGAGATTTTGGAGATCCAGATATTGGAGTAATCTTCTATCATCCTCTATGCATTTATAGATTCTGGTATGATTTCCAGGCATTTGATCCATTTTGAATAGACTTTTGGATAAAATGTGAGATAGAGAGATAGCTTATATTTTTACACGCTTCTATCTATTTTCAGCTCTATTTGTTGAGAAGACTCTCTTTACTTCATTTAATATTTTGACTCTTTCTTCAAAAATTAGCTGACCATATATATGGGGATTTTCCTTGATAGTCTTTTGCTATCTATTGGTCAGAGTCTATCCTTATTCTAATACTATGCTGTTTTTATCACTATGACTTTGCAGTATACTTTTAAGTTTGGTAGTAAAATTTTGCTCAATTTTATATTTTTCAGTATTGTTTTGGACATTGGAGTCTTTATGACTATGTAAACTTTGTTATTGTATTTTAAGTCCTTAAATGTTTTCTAAATTTGTGTAGATACTAAACTCTATAATAAGTCAGGTAGGGTGTCATTTTGAGTGTAATGGTTCTTCTACTTCAATAGCAAAGAATATTTTTTTCCTTTTTACAATTTTTTCTATTTATTTCTTAAGCGTTTTAAAGTTTTCATGTCATAAATGTATCATCTCTTTAATTAAATTGACTCCGAGGTACTTGATATTTTTGGATACCATTTTGAGTTGGAGAGAGTTTTTGATCATTTTTTATTCTGAAATCATTATTTATGTACAGAGATGGGACCTATTTCTGTATATTGACTTCATAATATTTCAGTTTGCTACATTGGTTAATTGTTTCTAGAAGTTAAAATTTTTATAAAATCTTTAGTGTCTCTATACATAATATCATGTCACTTGCAAATACAGATAATTTAACTTTCTCTTTTCCAATTTGGACCCCTTTGGTTTCCTTTACTTGTTTTTTTTTTCCTTTTTTTATCTAAAAGGAAAAAAAATTCCCCCACTACCACAAATTATGCAGCCAAGTTTCCCACATTTGGGGAAATCGCAGGGGTTAGCACATCCCGAGTGCAATGGGCAAGCCTCACCCTGGGGAAACCACCTTCGTAATCATGGTATCTCCCCTGGAAGGTAAGTATTACTTGTTTGTTTTTGATAGGACTTCTAGTGCAATATTGAAAAAGAGGAAACAGTGAATAGCCTTGACTTGTACCTGATACTAGTGAAAGCACATTCAGTTTTCACCATTAAAAATAATATTGTCCCCTAAAAGCCCAAAAACACAATGTAGAAATCTTCACTTTTTTGTTCATTGCTATACTACTCACAATAGCCCAAACTGGAAACGACCTGAGAATAGATGAGTGAATAAAGAAACTGTGCTACATACCCTTTGTTGATTACCTGTGCCATCATTTCTTTGAGCTCATTAAGAACCCTCACTATGATATCACTAAAATCATTCTCTGTAGAGTTACAGAGCTTGGCGCTGTTTGACACTTCCTATTTATTTTTCCATTCATTGATCTTGGTGAACATCTTTGAGACTTTGACTTTACTATGTTCCTGTTATACTGAGGTGAATCCATATAGTCAGCCATCCATTAGTCTCTGATGATAGTAGTTGGTCTTTTCTATCCATACCCTTCTTGTGTGTGTGTGTGTGTGTGTGTGTGTGTGTGTGTGTGTGTGTGTGTGTGTGTGTGTGTGACTCAGGGATTCCTCCTGGCTTTACACTCAGAAACCACTCCTGCCAGGCTGGGACCATATGGGATGCCAGGATTCGAACCACCATCCTTCTGCATGCAAGGCAAATGCCTTACCTCCATGCTATCTCTCTGGCCCCTCCACACACTTCTTAACTCAATTAAAAGAAGAACAAATGTGATATTTTGTTAGATTACTCTAATATGTAATTGTGTATAAGCAACAGAGACTAAGTAGATCTAGATTCCCAGCTCAATATAAGAAGTTGACATGGAAGGTTTCTATATCAACTTGGTATGTTGAAGATCCTATTTGTTCAAAAATGGTCAATTTTTGAACAACTAGAAGTAAAATTATTTTTCTAAATGTTTCCTTTAATTCTTTTATATATTGATGAAAATAACAAAAGTTAGTCTTATGCAGGGGTACTATCACAGAACATACAATTTAAGGTAAAGATTTCAAGTGTAATATTTGGAACACAGCAATAAAATAAAAAGTTAACATAGTTTGAGAATAAGTATATTAAGCTGATTTTGCTAAAAGTCTGTAAAATGGAGTGGGAAGGGATCTAGTGCAGAGATACTGACAGTTTGGTGATGGTTACTGTTTTACATTGTATTCCTGAACACTATTATTAACAGTATTGTAAATCACCCTGCCTAAAAGGGGTTAAAGAAGAAAAATGCAACACACAAACACACACACACACACACACACACATATATATATTTGTTAATTACAAACACCATAAACATCAAGGACATCTGATATTCTCGAAACAAGAATTTATGTTGTAAAATTGGTTTGAAGTATATAAAGCTAAACTAAAGCGATAATAATTGTTACACAAACAAACATAAGACTAATGCACCTCTTTCACAAAGTAACATAACAAGCAGAAATAGAAAACATAGATTAGATTATGTTGCATATAACAGAGTGAAAATATATCACAACATGTTAGTGTCAATGCATAAATAACACCTCTTCCTTATTTTTCCTGTTAGACCCATATTAATTAGAAGATATTCTTTATGCATCATTGTTATAAATCTTGTTTCTATGATTTACTGTTGAGTTATTGTTTATTTGATTTAGCCAAATCAATGTGAATGCCAATGCTTTGCACTTTTGAGCACTACTTTGAAGAAGCATTGTGCATACTACTGTTTCTTTTTCCTTCTGCCATTTCAACTAAACATGTTTTATGAATATTCTTTCATTTTTAATCATAGATAAAAATAGAAAGCCAGGGACTGGAGTGATAGCACAGCGGTAGGGCATTTGCCTTGCATGTGGTTGACCCAGGTTGGACCTCTGTTCAATTCCCAGAGTCCCATATGGTCCCTGAGCTAGAAATGATTTTTGAGCACAGAGTCAGCGTAATCCCTGGGCATCACCAGTGCTGTCCAAAAATCCAAATAAAAAATGAAAGCCACACATATTAGTTATGTCACAAAAGCAATAAACAAATTGTTACTGATTTAAATTAGAGAAAGAGGCTATTTGTTAGCATAGAATCTATTGACCATAGCAAATTTATGTCAAAGAGATGAATGAAAATCCTACCTTCATGGTGATTCAATTAGACAATTTATTCATAATATATATGTACAGGTATATATTAAAAAGCCTTTTATGGGGACAAATACAAGTACAGTGGGTAAGATGCCTGCTTGCCTTGCATGCTGCCAACCCAAGCTCAAGACTTGGCATGCCATATAGTTCTTTAAACACTTCCTGGAGTGATTCTTAAGTGTGAAGACAAGACTGAACTCTGAGCATTATGGAGTGTATCCCCAAACCAAGAAATAAAATTAATTAGATAAATTTTAGAAAGTTTTTGCCTTTGAAGACAAAATGGCAAACACCAAAGTGAATATATTAATGTAACAAGTAAGGATATTAAGAAAAACTATGTTTTTAAAAAACATAGCTTAAAAAATAGAATAAAAATACCTAGACACACACACACTGGCAGTAATAAAAGGGATCTCAAATATTTAGTGAGAACTGAGATTACTGAAATGTAAGAGGAGAGCACATGAGAGAAACTGGTAAAGGAGTTGTTTTTGTTGTCATTGTAAAACTAGACCCCTGAAATTTTATGGTGTTAACTATTGGTAAAATTTTATAAGAATAAATTTCAATTTAAAAAATTAAAAATTAGATGATAAATTATGACTTAAAATAAATAATCAAATAGACTTGAAATAATAGCTAAAATTATTGGTATATATTTGCATGGTAAAATAAAAGTATACAGCATTAGTAACAGAGATAGTATATGTATAAGAATATGATTTTCTACTATTAGCAATAATAAATGTCAATCATTATTTTTGGATCATATATATATATATATATATATATATATATATATATATACAACCAGGGTGATTTCTGAGCACAGAAACAGGAAAAAGAAACAAGAACCACAAGTTATATAACTTTCTTTTTCCTGTTTCTGTGCTCAGAAATCACCCTGGTTGTACTCAGGAGGCTTAACCTGGGTCAGCTACATAAAAGTCAAATGCCTTAAACCCTATAATATCACTTAGGCCTCTTGTAAAATGTCTTTAAGATAAAGTTAAGTGATAGTTAAAAAATAAGATCTTTGGGGACAAGAATATAAGGTCAAATGAGCATTCCATAGCTCAAATCAATCACCACAATTTATTTTGGCCATTTTTATACTTAATACTAATTGCACAGTACAGATTACATTGAGTCTTGCTTAGTACTTTTAACATTAATGTCAAATACATCGATAGTATTATGAATACTTTTAAAACATTACCACTCTCATAGAATTTCTTTATTCAAAGACATAACAATAAGGTATTTGTGTGAACAGGGTTTTGAGTTAGCATGAATTATGCCATTTTGAGCATTATGGTATTGATTTCTACACTAGTGTTTTGTAGGGCTATTTTTAGAGTCAGAATCCCCGAAACAGAGAGTGTATCTGCTTCTTTTTAGTATGCCATACAGTTTTCTAATCATTTTTGTAGTTTTTCAAGATACACGATCATATAAATTTTCCATTTAGAAATCTTTTCCAGATTGTCATTCTTATACATTGAATTTGTAGTTAATTTTTAGAAGTAAAAACAACAAGACTAGCCCCCTTTTGCACAGGTTGGGAGCTCCTCAATTGCCCTGGATTCCCTCTTAGCAATTCTGGATTACATGCAAGGACAGTCAAGGGTTATGTTTGGTGATCCTTGCAATTAGTTGGGACTTCCAGCGCCAAACCTAGTAATGGTCCAGGAACCATGTAGTGCCAGTGTTAGACTGGGGTCAGCTAATCCACGGGAATTAAAACTCTTGCACCTCTCCATCCTCAATGCCTTAAAAAGGCTCTATAAATTAAAAAAAAATTACTGTACACTTCTGTGTAATAACCTAGAAGAATAAGACAAGAACTGGGCCCCAATAACAGGATAATTCAGTTGCCTTGCATACACTGGGTTGGGCTAAATCCCTGGTATCACATGTGATTTCTTGTGCAAAGCTAGGATGAATCCCTGAGTGAATATTTGGGAATAAGTTCTGAAAACTATTTTCTCAAAAAAAAAAAAAGAATAGTTATATATAATTCCAAGTTCAAGCTGTACAATCATCCTAAAATTACAAAAATATAGATTACTATCATTTGCTGCTCAGTTTTAATTATTTTACAAACTAGCACAATCTTTACACTAACACAAAAAAGAAAATTAAAACATAGGTCAAAGTGTATTGCATTTCTTACTGACAACTTAATTGTTCACCTTGAAACTTCAAAGGAATCTGCTGACAAATACCAGTAATAAGACATGATCTGAAAAATAAACAGCATATAAAAGCCAATAACTTTTATATTCCTGAAACTCAACTACTAATTCAAAATTTTAGCAAGGAAAAGAAAAGTCTTCTATTCACAAAAGCTACAAAAATTTAATAATAGCTTGAAATTAACTTAACCAAAATATATTAGACCTGTATCCCTAGCGGAAAAAATATTAAACTTACTGTAAGAATTAATAGATCCTAATAAAATGAATAAAAGAATAATAGTCATATTCAATAGTATAGAAATGGCACTTCAAATCAATGGGGAGATAAATTACTCAATAAATGCTTCTGTGAAAAATTACAATGTTATTTAAAATATCTACATCACACAATAAATAAATTCCAGGGGGATTAAGAAAATAAATACTAAAAGCAAACAATTCTAAAGGGTATTTATTTATGTATAAGAAATGCATTCTTCTGTGTAAGGAATATCTAAGGTCATAACATAAACACAAATAATATTACATACAAATGTTTTTGAGTAGGATTTAATTTGCTGCTGATTATGACGTTTTAAAATAACAATTACGTCATAAACTGCAAATGACCTTTAATGTACTTAAATGGCCATATATCTATGTAGTATGAATACTGACACGATACTTTCACTTCAATTAGTAGAAATTATGGTAGGCAAATACAGGTCACTGTGTCATTGTCTTTGTTAGTTTAAATTATAACAGACATACTCACCCCTTTCCTATTTTCTATGGATAGTTCAGTACTACAGGAGCATAATTGAGTAGCCATCACCAAGTTCCAAAGCTTGAACTCTTTAGTATCTAGACTCTTAATATCTAACCCATTTGTAGGAAAGTTTGTCCACTCTTCTTTTATATTCATGTGGCCATTTCTTGGAATTTCCCTTCACCAAATTTGATTATATATCAAAAAACTAAGATTTGCCAGAAATTGCGGGGAGAAAACAGGAAAGGGATTTGGCTAAAAATGCATATTTATTTTTGTCCTTCATAATATAGTTGTTTCAGGCATTAACGATTCAAACACCAATCCCACCAACAGTATGAACATCCCTTTACGAATGTCTCCAAAGCATGCAACCTTGCAAGTAGAAACAAATTTATTTCATATTGTATGTAATCATAGAAAGGCAAGTGGAATTTGCAAAACATAGATCAACATGGTCGAATTGAATTAATTGTTATTATGCATGGTATTACTAAAGTCAGTGTAGAAGGATTTATGGCTGTGGTTGGAGCTCATTGAGCTTTCTATGTTACTGTTTAGGCTTATTGAGCTTGGTAGATTTAGATGCAAGTCTTCCATCAGATTTCCTGTAATACTATCGAGTTGATACTACTATAAAAATTTCAAGGGTAATACAACAACTTGTGAGACGAAGATATAGAATCTAAAACAAATTTAGTGACTTGGTAATTATGATTAGGTTAAGTTGTCGAGCTGGGCCAGTTATGTTGGGTGTTATAGGGTGTGCGCTGCGTTGCTGTGGCTTTATGCAGAAAGGGAAAACTGCCCCTACTCATTCTGAGAATATCACAGAGAAATTAGCACAGACCAGACTACCTGGGAAAAGTTAGTGACCATTATTTTCTTCTGGAGCTTGGAAGAGTGGCTGGGCAATTTTTCTGCTATTAAGATGAGAGTGTTGATGCAGATTGATTGGACTTTCTAGTGAAAGTGGGGCAAGTATAAGGGGTTGGCCCTTCCCCCTTCTGAAAATAGAATTTTCAGCACAGTTATTGAGTCCCACCTGAGAATGTTCAGATGCTCATATTATTTGAGTTTAGTCAGAGAACAAGGCCATTTCTACCTGAAGGTACAGGATCTGGCACTGGGCTGTTGTGTTTCATGAAGGAAAGAGGAATATTTCTGTCAGAAAAAGCAGCCAATTTTCTTCTATTATTTTGTCTTCTCAGACTGGTTAAACTAGAAAATTAACATCAAACAAGTTAATAGAAGTAAAGAATAAATTTAATTACATATATATGCAGAATATAAATATGTACTAAAATCTATAAAAATACAAGAGTTTTTATATTGAGCTAAGGAAAGAGATTAAAGTCTGGAGCTTCAAAAAATAGAGTAAGTCATGACCAATCAGGTGCTTAGCAATTACATTTTCCCAGCCATATAAATATGCTTTTTCTGGTTTCAGGCTACTATAAGATTCACCATAATTTTTACTGATATTTGCTTTCCCTAAACTTGAGTGATTTCTACCACATTCTTTATTACTCTAGATAATTAAGAATCTTAAATAAAGAGTTTAGAAAGGGGCCGGAGCGATGGCGCAAGTGATAAGGTGTCTGCCTTGCATGCACTAGACGGACTGTGGTTCTATCCCTGGGTGTCCTATATGGTCCCCCAAGCCAGGAGAAATTTCTGAGCACATACCCAGGAGTAACCCCAGAGCATCACTGAATATGACCCAAAAACCAAAACAAAAAATATTTTATTAATAAAAAAGCATTGTATCTCTGGGGGTGGGGGGAGAAAATAGTATTTATATTTTCAGTAAAAAAAAGTATTATATTTTGAGCCTTCTTTGTGTCCATTGACCTTAACTCAAATCAAGCCATGTATTTTTATAGAAAGAACTGCCCTACACATTTTGGAGGTCTTTTTGAACTTATTGGAAGGCCCATCATCATTCATTATAGAAAAATGCTTGAGGTTTTCTTCCACTTGCGCACATATTTTTGTACTTTAAGGATCAAATGACAGCATTTAAACATAGAGATATTAAATTGGGTTTCTGAGTCCAACAAACAGGCTACTTTAAAGAAAAAAGTCCTACAAGCAAATTAAGTAAAAGAATGGTATTGTGTAGGACAATGTAAGAATTTTACAGATCATTGGAGATATTAACCAATGCCAACCAATGTCATTCTTATATAATTGTTTTATCAACACATTGATAACTTAATGCTTCTCTTAAAGTCATATTGGTCCTAATTAAGGTAGAAGATTTACTATAAAGTAAATCCTATAGGAAAGCACAAAAGTATTCTCTTAATTTGAACATATAAGAAAAATTAACCTTTACACCGAGAAAATCACAATACATACAGAAAATGGTTTAATACATACAACTTAAATTAAAAAGATACCTTTAAAAAGGACAATTAGGAGACAGATGGAGGTTGGATATGGAAGAGAACCTGCAACATTGGTGGAAATAATTGTCCCTCATGGTAGAATCAATGCTGGAATATTTTATGTCTAAAACTCAACTATGAATAATTTTATAAATCATGTTTTTTTAGGAAATCTTAAATAAGAGAAAAACACACAATTAAAAAATTATCATTGGTTATATATTGCCCACTAATGTGTTAGAGACTGAGAATAGACATGTAGAATAAAAAAAGAGGAAATAATAATTAATGTAGAAAAATAATCAGTGTGGAATAACCAATAGATAAACCTAAAGTAAAATTTTTATTTGAAGGATAATCATGGAAGCTATATAGTGAGTATATAGCCATGCAAACTATTATGTTCTATGTCTAAAAATTATTAATTTAAAAGAAATATTTTAAAAAAGAAAACATTGAAAAATGATAATACATTTATAAATTATGATTTCTTAAGAATTTTATGAAGAGAATAATGTACAAGTGTACAATTATTATTGATTATATATTGCTTGCTATTGGATTAGAGATTGAGAATAAAATTTTGACTTGAAGAATAAATACTACATACATAGTTATGTGAAAATATTTATTTGAAAATCATTGTAGTCTTTTATAGCCTCAAAAGTTTGTGGTGTATTATTCAAACTATCTAAAACAATTGTTAATAAATTCTAATAGCTATTAGATGGGAGGAATGTTTCTTAATTGCAAAAACATTATTCCAAATATTTTGCCATTTTATCGTCATCTCTCTGTTCACACTGTTTCCCCTTTCAATTTTTTTGATTACCCTCAAAATGTTTGCCTTCTTTCAACATCCTCTAAAATTTCAGATAGGCTACTTATTGTCTTTTCCAACTAAAAAGTAAGATAAGTAGGGCATTGATTTTCTATCTAATTGTATATTTATTTGCCCCAGTGCCACAAAGTTTATTTAATACAACAGGAAATCAAAAACCCTGTGAGAAACATGCAAATAATTATATACCTTATAATCCAAGCAGACCATTTCACTATGTTTTCCAAATAAATAAGAGTATAAGTGAGTTTGAAGTAAAAAAGTAGAATTTATGCCACACATGTTTATTCAAATACATCAAGTTCCCCATGGGTATAAAAACTTACTTAAACAAATCCAAACAAATCCACCCCCCCCCGTTCTTTATACATCACATAGTTCACACACTAAATCTTTAGTGCTGAGAATTGTGAAAAAGTGAGAAAGAAAAAGCCATTAATTCAGCAAAAATAAATGAAAACACTCTTGCACACTTTTAAGTATACAATTTCTCAAGTTAAATTGAATCCTTTAAATTATTTTAACTAAAAATAACTTTCTTGAGTATAAATAAGGAAGACAGCTTAATCATCGGCCATCCCATGAATTATTTTAAACTGTGTTTTTGAAACTTTACTACCAACGATATATTCTGTTTGTCAATTGTCTCTTATTTCAGAGAAAATTAATTTTTAACATTTGCTTAATTTGTCTTATATAAAATCTATGATTTTGTGTAAAATCTGAACTGCAATATTTTTCTATTCACTTTGTTAATATTTCTTCTGTGGTAAATTGCATGCTTTAGAAAACACATATTTTTATGTCAACATTTTTCCTGTAAAAAATATACTAGAGGGCTAGAGTGATAGCACAGCAGGTAGGGCATTTGCCTTGTATGCAGCTGATCTGAGTTTGATTCCTGGCATTCCATATGGTTCCCCAAGCCTACCAGGAGCAAATTCTGAACACAAAGCCAGAAATAACCCTGAAGCGCCATCAGGTGTGGCTTCACAACAAACAAAAACACATTTAAACACAAATACCTATATTCACTTAGATATAATGTGCTTTCAAGTCCATTTTTACCATATGTTGAAAGTCATTTACAAAAAATTATTGATAGTCCCTTAACTGTTTTACTTAACAAAAACTTTAGGTTAGAATATCTAAGACTAAAAGCTAAGTGATTATATTTCATGCTTCATGTGTACTGCAGGAGAAAGTGGAAATAATAACTTTCTGTAAAAAAAAACACAATTTTTTGAAAATTTCAGAAGATTAGAAATTATAAAAAATAGTATAATAATAAAATTACTTTCAAATATGTGACAATATAGAATATATTTTTTCAGTTTGACAGTGTTCATGATGTTTCTAAGTAATATTAATGCAGCAAAGTAATCAAAATCCCCATATCTGTATATATTTTTGGGGTTTTTTTTTTTTTTTGAGTGGCACACTATTGTGATGCTCAGGGCTTACTCCTGGTTATGCACTCAGAAATCGCTCCTGCCTTGGGGGACCATCTGGAACGCCTGGGGATCTAACTGCGGTCTGTCCTGGGTCAGCCATGTGCAAGGCAAACGTCCTACCACTGCGCTATCACTCCAGCCCATACTTTAAGGTATCATATTTTTATCATGGTCATTTTTGTTTTGTTTTTGGGTCAAACCCGGAAGCACTCAGGTCTTACTCCTGGCTCTTGTGCTCAGAAGCTGCGTGCAAGACAAACGCCCTACCGCTGTGCTATCTCTCAGGCCCCGGAGATTCTTATTTATTTATTTATTTATTTATTTATTTATTTGGTTTTTGGGTCACACCCAGTGGCACTCAGGGGTTACTCTTGGCTAGGCGCTCAGAAATCGCTCCTGACTTGGGGAACCATATGGGACACTGGGGTTTTGAACTCAGGTTCTTCCTGGGCAGTTGCATGCAAGGCAAACGCCCTACCTTTGTGCTATCACTCAGGCTCCCTATGTGTGTACATTCTAATTTTTAATAAAAAAGATTTGTCTTACTCTAGTACTTGGATTAGTTTTAAGTTCTTTCTTGTGTCAAATTAAAGAACCTGGACTTTTAAGGAAGGGCTAAATAGCTTGAGTTCTAATTGATCTTTTTCCTACCACACAATTAAAAGAGTTAAATTTGTTGGATTGCATTTATACTTCAAATATTATATTGAATTGAACCAATTACTTGCTTTGTTTTGCTTCCATTAAAATTCAAACTTTAGGAGCCAGAGACATAGGGAGGTAAGGCGTTTGCCTTGCATGCAGAAGGTCGGTGGTTCAAATCCCTGCATCCCATATGGTCCCCTGAGCCTGCAAGGAGCGATTTCTAAGCATAGAGCCAGAAGTAACCCCTGAACGCTGCTGAGTGTGACCCCCCCCAAAAAATCAAAATTTAGAGGTAAAAGAGATAGTATAGTGGTTAGGGTGTTTGCTTATTGCATGTAGCCAATTTGGATTTTTATCCCCCAACTCTCTATATGGTCGCCAGAGCTCAAACCAGGAATGATTCTGAGTGTACAATTTGGAGTAAACACTGAGAAATCCAGGTGTAGTCCCCAAATAAAACAAATATATAAAATGGTAACTTCATCAGTGTCCCTAAGCTTAATGAACTATAACTATAATTATAGGCTTAAGAATTATAACTTACCATGCCATAGCTGCTTGATTGTGATAGCACTAATTTCTTCTGTAAAGTGATAATAGTTGAGAGTCTTGGGATCCTAACTCTTTCAAGTTGGTCCTTTTTGTATTTACTTATGTTATGGCTTGAACTAAAAATTCAGTGATATAACAGACATCTCAAGTGTAAAATATCAATGCTAATTAAATCAATGTATATTAAAAGTAAAGAGTATATCAGCAAATGTAAACATATTAGGTTTAAGTTTTGCATTTCTATGCAACTGTCAAGTTACTAAATATTCTTAGATTAAGTTTTTATTATTAGAGATTTTTACTGTCTTTATAGGTATTCAAACCCATTCAGATACTATTGGTAAATCATTCCCTCTACTCTCTACTCTCTATCTAAATTACTCTATCTTTGAAAGGACAACATGAAGAACCTCTATTTAAGCATACAGATGAAATTGTGATTCTCTTACTTTCCCAAATGAGGAGGCTCGATATCATTTTCATCTAGGTTCCCATCATGTTCAATTTCAATTTCCAAATATTAAAAAGTATAAAGAATATGGACTCTGATTGAGTAAAAGATATTCAAAATAAAGTATAGTTTTCTGTTTCTTTTTACTTTATTACAATAGAAAACTAAAATAAAAAATGAAATGAATAATCTCACTCTTGGAAATAGAAGTTATATTTAAAATGTTTCTTCTAAACTAAATTTATTTTCATTTTTATTCACTTTGTGATCATGTAATAAAAAGTGGACTTAAACTTTACAGAGAAAAAATAAATTTATAGATATTTGAAATAAATCCTGGAGAAAGAAAAAACATTCCTGTTTAGCAAGAATCTAGTAGTCTCAGTTTATCCATGTTCTCACCCTCTCCTGTAACATATGAAAAAATTAGAACAACCACACTCACTGTGAAGAACATTACAGAATATTATTTAAATATTCACTTAAATAAAGATTTTATGTTGTTGATTGACAATATTTTACTTCTAGAATAGTTTCTGCCATGGAGATAAAATGCTCCTGAGTTGAATATGCAATTTTTTTTGTTTGGCTATAAAGTAGGAATCTGTCATTTATCTATCTTTGTTAGATTAAAAAATATTTCAATAGATAGATTTCCTATACCAAAAATAGTACACCAATTTTCTTTGTTTACAAATTGAAAGTTAGATATGGCAGGGAAACAGCTAATTAGAACTGTCTCTTGTCATCTTTCCCTCTGCAGTCCTCAACTTAAGAAAAATGAAGGTTTTCACTCCTTTACCCCATGAAGTGGCAATATATTCTTTTTAGAATAACTACTAGCTGCTTTGAATAATGACTCTGCAATGAATACTGGAGATTTTATTATACTGAAGTAAAAATGGACAAATTTCTTTTTTAGTTTTTCACTGTTCCTCCTCAAATATTCAAAGAAAAAGAAAGGGTGGGGTTAGAATTCAATGTCTATCACTTGCCTTGTATACATGTATACATCAGTTCAATCCCAGGCACTGAAAAAATAAATCAATAAAAATGATATGGTAAATAAAATTTGAAAAATATAAATTAATGACAGAGCATAGAACTCTTGTACCATAATGTAATTATATTGTCTTCAGACCACCAATTAATTTTTATCCCTTAGTCCTTTCATGCTCCAGAACAGCATAGGTCATAAGTATAAAAAATTAAACATGGAATATGGCATATAGAAAAGACTTGCTTAGAAAGATTTTATCCTATTTACCCCCCAAAGAAAAGCAGCAGAGACTCCATCTGGAGCTCCAGCTGAAGTAAGGTAGTAGAATAAAGTATCCCAAAACAAGATGTTCTGATGGTTAAATGTTACTGTATTTCTTCTGTAATGGCAAGGGAAACATTGTAATGGCAATTGTGTTTGTAATGACAAACACTGTAATGGCAAAGAGAAAGTAGGGAGCAGTAAGTTTCATGAAGATCCATATTAGCTGGGCCAATACCTATATTGCCTACCATGATTTATTTACAATTAAAGTTAATAGAAATATCAAGTATTTTAGAATATCGTCTATTCACATTGCCCATACCATATAATTCAGCAACATATTACTTACATATCTTATCAACATATAATGCTGGTTCATGAAGAAAATAAGCTAATTTGTAATACTTGTGAGACAATTTTCTGTTCCAGAGTAGGTAAGACTTTAGGTCCTACTTATTTTGTAATGCTTTTTTATATTACTGACTGGTTAGTCCACTGATAAAGAGTACTTAACTCAGATGCTGTAAAAATAAATAATACTATATTAAAATATAGAATCTCGCCTCTCTCATATATCAATAATATTACATATCTCATTATGTTATTCTGGTAAGATACTTTTTTAAAAATTTGTGAATATATAATCTATATAATTTATTGTGCCTGCTTTTGTTATTCAAAAAATTAGTTCTAAGTAAATGCAAACAAATTCCTAGAGTTTTTACTGCTTAGTCACAAGAAGTCAGATTCCAGAATTACTGATCTCTGAAAAAGCTTTTCAATGACTTTGATTTCATAACACAAACATTTCTCCTTTCAAAGAAACAAGGTTTTGTCCACGTGATACCATTTTCCTTCACTTTTAAGATGACACATTGCCACCTTAGATTAGACTTTTTAAGGAAAAGGAGAACAAATATTAGGAGAACTGCCAGAATTAGGTTATTTTTATCCCTACAGGGACAGTCTTACAAATAATCATACCATAGGTTTGTTTTTTATTTTTATTTCCTGCAGAAAAAGGAAAAAGTAGTGGAAGGGAGATCTATTGTTTCTGTTTTATTTCTTGGGCAAAAGATAAATATTTTATGTAGTTATGTATATTTGTGAGTAATTAATTTCAGCTTCAGTATCCAGTTGAGTGGCAAGACAATCTGCATTTCTCTTTATTCCCTTCCCCAATAAAACATCTGGCTACATACAAGAATTTTCATTAATGGAGCAGAGGGAGCTTCAATTGCATTTATCCCGAAGTCTTTTCCTGGCAAGTCCTTGTATAAAACAATTTTCCCTTTAATATGAATTTGATACTCTTGTTTTCTGCCACAAGAATTACTTTTATCTGGTAAAATGAAGATTTTTTTATGAATAGTGATTAACTTTTGCCAGCAAAATGAGAGAGAATGTGGGGGAAAATGAATGTTATATTGTTATGGGATGATATATTATTATTTTCAAAACTCTGAGGAGAGAGACTCAACCTTGTCAGTCTTGATTTATGTTTGTTCGTTCTGTGATTCAACAGGAAGGTCAGGTGAGCTTTACAGAAATGTTATGTCAAAAACGCACACACACACACACACTCGCACACACACACACACACACATATATATTCTTTTTTTTTTTTTGCTGAGTGCAATGAAAAGCAGTCCACACCTCAAGCTTCACTCCTTTTACCTTTGCTAACACTTAAGTTTCAATGAATATATCAACACAATACACACACACACACACAGATGCAATCTCTCTACAGTATCTGAAATCAAAACACAAAACAACTAAAATATTTCTTAAAATCAAATTATTAATAGAGATTTGTACATGTGTTTGGAAAAGTTTTCTCTTTTCATTTTTATCCTTGGGCCATACCTGGCGGTGTTAAGGGCTTACTCCTAATTTGACACTAAGGGATCACTTCTGGTGGTGTTCAGGGAAACATATGGGGTGTTGAGGATTGAACTTGGGCCAGCTGCCTGCAAGGCAAATGCTGTAGCTGCTCTATTATCTATCCATTTCCTGGAAAAATAGTTTAAAACTTCCTTATAGAGCAGAAAGCTCGTGGAATGCCTCAAATTATTTTGCCATTTAAATACAAAAATCTAATATTTAGAAGAAAAATAGGAAGTATATCCAATTTGAAAATATGAGAAATAGGCCCTAAATTAAACTTTAAATTTGGTGTGACTTGGACCTGTAAATTTGTGAAACAGTGAGAAGACATCTCATTATGAAAAATATAAGTGCAGGGCCAGAGTGGTGGCAGAGTGGTAGAGAGTTTGCCTTACATGTGGTGGCAGAGTGGTAGGGAGTTTGCCTTGCACGTACTAACATAGGACAGACCATGGTTCAATCCCCCAGCATCCTATATGGCCATATAGTCCCCCAAGTCAGGAGAGATTTCTGAGTGCATACCCAAGAGTAACCCCTGAGTGTTACTGGGTGTGACCCAAAAAAGCAAAAAAAAAAAAAGTACAAATGCATGAATAGTTTAAAATACATATAGGAGAAAAGTATAAGATAGTGATGATGTTCCACAATAGTAAGTAAAAATAGATTTGTTAAAAATAACAGGGGCCTGTAGCAGTGGTACAAGCTTTAAGTTGTCATCTGCCTTGCACATGCTAACCTAGGACTGACCATGGTTTGATACCCTGGTTTTCCAGACTGTCCCCCAAGCCAGAAGCAATTTCTGAGTGCATAGTCAGGAGTAACCCCTGAGCGTCACTGGGTGTGGCTATAAACAAACAAAAAGTACTGAAACAATTAGCAATAAGAGAAAAAAATTTAATCTACAAAACATTAGCCATAAGTATTGAGTCATTTTCTTGGCAATATTTTAGAAGTAGAATCCTCTCATTATTAATATAACATTAAAGAATGATAAAAAAGTAGAATTAAATATAACAGACACAAAATTCTTAATTTTGTGTTTGTATGTAGTGGGGTTTTTATATATACTTATATACTTTCTATTAAAAGGTTTTTCTTTTTTTTATTTTTCTTTTTTTTTTTTATTTGTTTTTGGGTCACACCCGGCAGTGCTCAGGGGTTACTCCTGGCTCCATATGGGGCACCGTGATTCGAACCGATGACCTTTTGCATGAAAGGCAAACACCTTACCTCCATGATATCTCCCGGGCCCCTAAAAAGGTTTTTCTAATTTTGATAGTTAAATTATCAATTTTATTCTTTAAGTATAACATTCCATTATGTTTAAAACTTTTCACCTATTCCACGGCCTTGTTGCTAATGCTGTTTTCAATTTTGGAGAAATTTTAATATTTTAACTTTAACATTTAGATTATTTTATGCCTTGAATTGGAATAAGGTGTACATAGCAGACCTATAATTTTCTAGCTAATTTAGTTCTTATATATGAATACATATATGCATATTTTTAATTTTACATATTTGCATACCACATTCTCAACTTTAAGTAACATAGGCATTTTTCTAAGCTATCATATTTTTTGTACTAAGATAAACCTCCCCATAAAAAGATGGGAGAAAATGTCTGTGCATCTTATGGAGCGAATCCCTATTGGAGTTGATGACTGAGCATTTGAGTATTCAAAAATGTCTTTTTGTTGCTTTTTTATTTTCTGATGTTTTAAAAAAAGTTAAGTAAATGTATCTAACCAGCTGTAGAATGGAATATTTTAAACATACTGCAGCTTTGCAGGTGGTTGTTCTCAGCCACCATCCTCTGATGGCACCTTGCATTGCACTACTTGCTTTAGAATAATTTTTTCTTGTTTTTCTTGTCTAAAAACTATGTACATTTTATGATTAGGTGCATTTTGTAGAGCAAAAAATATGGCATTTACTTTATTCTCTAATTTGTTTATCTACTATTACATCAGAATAACATTTTTTGTTTGTTTTATCTGGGTCACACCCATTTGATGGTCAGGGGTTACTCCTGGATAAGCTCTCAGAAATTGCCCCTGGCTTGGGGGGACCTTATGGGACGCCAGGGGATCGAACTGTGGTCCTTCCTTGGCTAGCGCTTGCAAGGCAGACACCTTACCTCTAGCACCACCTCACTGGCCCAACATCAGAATAAAATTTTATTTTATTTATTTATTTTATTTTAACATTTTATTTTATCAGTGTCATAATACTGAATGGAGAAGATAATACATCTTCTGTTTCACTTCAATCATAAACAATTTTAAATAATTTCTTTTTTTATTTTTGGGGTCAAACCCGGCAGCACTCAGGGGTTACTCCTCTCTCTCTGCTCAGAAATCACTCCTGGCAGGTTCGGGGAACAATATGGGATGTAGGGATTTGAACCACAGTCCTTCTGCATGCAAGGCAAATGTCTTTATCTCCATGCTATCTCTCCAGCCCCAACTTTCAATAATTTCTAAATAATTTTTAAACTTTATCAGATTTAGGAATTATGATGACTTTTGTGTTTTAATTTTCCAGATATTTCTAAACAATTGCTTTTCCATACACATTGTAGAAACATATTATTATTGTTGTTGTTGTTGTTATTTGGTTTTTGGGCCACACTCGACTATGCTCATGGATTATCCCTGGCTATGTGCTCAGAAATTGCTCCTTGCTGGGGGACCATATGGGATGCTGGGGGATCGAACCAGTGTCCATCCTAGGCTAACACATACAAGGCAGACACATTGTGCACTGCTTTGGCCCTTTCACCTTATTAATTTTAACTAAATAACACTAGGTGATTGATTTAATTGAGCCTATATGTTAAGTTGTTCATGCTTAATAATCTTTTTTTTCTTGTACATTATTATATTGTAGACTGATAGTTCTAATTTTTTAACACCTTGATTACATACATAATTGTGTTTGGGTTTCAGTCATGTAAAGAACACCACCCATCACCAGTGCAACGTTCCCATCACCATTGTCCCAAATCACCCACCTCCCACCCACCCCATGCCTGTACTCTGCACAGGCTCTCCATTTCCCTCATATATTCTCATTATTAGGACAGTTCAAAATGTAGTTATTTCTCTAACTAAACTCATCACTATTTGTGGTGAGCTTCATGAGGTGAGCTGGAACTTCCAGCTCTTTTCTCTTTTGTGTCTGAAAATTATTGTTATTTCAAGAATGTCTT